>PVKP010006987.1:64823-79794 GCA_004027715.1 Plecturocebus donacophilus | reverse complement strand
TTGGTAGATCTTCCTCCATCCCTTTATGTTAAGTCTTTGTGTGTCCTTGCCTATAAGAAAGGTCTGAATACAGCGTACTAATGGGTTTTAACTTTTTATTCAGTTTGTCTAACTGTATGTTTTGATTGGGGCATTTAATCCATTTAAGTTTAGTCTTATTGATATTATTTAAGGCTAACTAGCTGTTTGCCCGTTAGTTGATGTAAATTCTTCATTGTTGTAATATTCTTTACTTTTTGGTAAGTTTTTAGGATAACTGATGCTGGTTGTTCCTTTCTGTGTATAGTACTTTTTTCAGAAGTTGTTGTAAAACAGGCCTGGTGGTGATGAAATCTCTGAGTTCTTGCTTGTTCGCAAAAAAATTTATCTTTCCTTCACATGTAAAACTTAGTTTGGCTGGATATATAATTCTGAGTTTAAACTTTTTTTCTTTAAGGATGTTAAATATTAACCCCCACTCTCTTCTAGCTTGTAGAGTTTCTACTGAGAGATCTGCTGTGAGTCTGATAGGCTTCCCTTCATGGGTAACCTGGCCCTTCTCTCTTGCTGCCCTTAGTATTTTCTCCTTTATTTCAATCCGAGTAAATCTGATGATTATGTGTCTTGGGGTTGGTCTTCTTGAGGAATATCTTTGTGGGGTTCTCTGTATTGCCTGGAGTTGAGTATTGTCATGCCTTGCTAGTTTAGTAAAATTTTCCTGAATAATATCCTGAAAAATATTTCCCAGCTTGATTTCATTCTCTTCGTCACTTTCAGGTATACCTATTAAGCGTAAATCAGGTCTTTTCACATAGTCCCATATTTCTTGGAGATTTTGCTCATTCCTCTTTACCCTTTTTTCTCTGATCTTGTCTTCTCGTTTCATTTCATTAAGTTGGTCTTTGACCTCTAATATCCTTTCTTCTGCTTGATCAATTCGACTGTTAAGACTTGTACATACTTCACGAATTTCTTGTATTGTGTTTTTCAGCTCCAATAATTTGTTTATATTCCTCTCTAAATTGTCCATTCTCGTCAGCATTTCGTCAAACCTTTTTTGAAAGTTATTAGTTTGTTTGCATTGGGTTAGAAGATATTCTTTTAGCTCACAGAAGTTTCTTATTATCCACCTTCTGAAGCCTGATTCTACTAATTCTTTGCACTCATTTTCCATCAGGCCTTGTTCCGTTACTGATGAGGAACTAGCGTCCTCTGTAGAAGGAGAGACATTCTGATTTTGAGTGTTCTCAGTTTTTTTTACAGTGGCTTCTTGGCATCTTTATGGTTTTATCCAACTGTCGTCTTTGTAATTGCCAACTTTCAAATTAGGCCTCTGAGCAGATGTCCAGCTTGTTAATTCCCAGCTCCAGAATCTATGTAATTTTCACTGTGGTGACCCTCCATGCTGACCAAAACAGCAGCATTGAAATTCGTGGTGCTTTTCTACCCAGGGGTCTCCGGTCTGGCTTCTCAGTCCCTTTTTCAATCAGCTGGATGGACTGCTCTACATTCCCAGAGTTCCAAACATCATCCAAAAGGAGATCCAGTCCTGTTTACTCTGCACCAAGAGCCGCCGGGCCGAGGTGCCAGCAAAACAACCGCGCCAGCCAAAAGGGTCGCGCTGGTGACCCGTGGGACTCCTCTGCTGGGAATGTCCTGGTCCGTGGGCACCAAAAATTCGTCTGTGAGTGTGGCGTCCACTTGCTCTCTGCGCTTTCACTGGGAGCTGCAATCCTGAGCTGCTGGTGATCAGCCATCTTGGATCTCTCCGCCTGATTCTTCTTTAGGTGGGCTGAGTCATACCAGATTAGTCTGGGTCATTTCAGACTCCAGGAAAATGTGTCACTCGATTTGTTTCTGAACAATGTTTTATATTTTATTATATACATGTATATACAATTTCAATCTGATTTCTCTAGGTTATTCTTTTTGGCTAATAGAGAATTGATTTTTTAAAAATACTAAGTCATGTTCTTCAAAAGGGGCTTCTTTTTGCCTTTTCTTTGGTTGAAAAATTAGTGATAATTCCATGTAGATAAGAAAATTTTATGGAAAATTATTGCCAAGAAAGTAATTGGTCTGGGAGCTCGGCATGTTACCTACACTAGAGCCTCATTTTTGACAAACCCTTTAAATTATAACAACAAAAATGATAATAATCATTATATATCATTTATCGAGCACTTTTTGGAAAGCAAGGTACTAGGTACTTAAGATATATATTAATTTTCATCTTTTCAAGTGGCAAGTGATGTACTACTCTACAGCCTCAATTTTATAAATGAAAAAAGCCCTCCGATTTGGAAAGTAAAGAAACGTAATCCAAAACACACATGGAAGCCCAGAGTTAGAGGGTTGTCTTCTGAGCCACCTCCCATGGCCTCAGGTTCTGCATCTTCAGGATGAGTGTCTTGAGTGGAAGGGTGTCTATTCAATAGTGATCTCCCATGGTCAGCGGATTTTCACCAGCCCCTCCTCTTCTGAGCCTAGCCTTTGCATCTTCAATAGCTTTCTGACCTCTGGGCTTGTCTCTCAAAGACATCCTGGACCGCATGTCTGAAATGGAACTCACTGATTCTCTACCTGTCGTGTCTCTACTCTGTGATCCATGTGATGTGTAATGGGAGCATCCTTGATCCTGTAGTCTGAGCTTTAGGCTCTCTAACTACCTACCTTGTTTCACCTGTCACGATTATCATCCAACCTGGCAGAGAAGTGACCTACGCAGGGGCATTACAGTCTTACCACCTGGGTTTGAACACTGACTGCCCTGTTTACCAGCTGTGCAGTGCTGGACAAGTTACTTTACTTCCTCTGTGCCTTGATTTTTTTCATCTGTAAAATGGAGTCTGAAATATTATTTCTTTTATAAAGTGGTCTAATTCAGACTGTTGGTATTGTTTGACAGAACTATTAACATAGCCTTCAGGTTAATATTGCAGTGAGGCTCCTCCTCCTGTAATCCAGCCCCCTGGATTACAGAATAAAATAAATAATAAGCATGATAATTTCCTGCTTAAAAATCTTTAAGACTCCCTATTGCCCTCAGGTCACACTATTGAATCAGGAAAAGGCTTTCATTATTTTCTTCCAACTGCCCTTTTCAGAGTCATTTTCCACCGCGACCCTCTAAGCAATTTCCACTCTAGCAGCAAAAAAATATACATATGATGTTCTTTTGTGTCTCCAGACTTTTGACTGTGCTCTGCTCTCTATCAGGAGTGCCCTTCCTTCCAATTTCCATGTAGCAAAAGTACAATTTATCTTGCGTGGCTCAGTTTAAAAGTCACTTTATTTTTTTTTTTAAGGCAGCATAAATTGAGTCAGTCAATTCTAGAATGCATTCTTCTGTTTTAGAACCTAATATGTTGATAGCAATCATATGCACAGTAATTATTTGTCTACCACTAGGCTGCAGACCGCTGTGGGGAGGGACTATGTTTTGTTCAACTTGATATCTTTTGTTCTAGGGCCTCACACAGAGTGGGAGCCTCCCAAATTTAGATTAATATATAAAATATCTTTTCTCACTCCTAAAAATGACTTAGAGCAAATGTGAATCAAATGACTGTAACATTGTTAACTAGTTGAATTAACTCCTGTTAGCTTAAGATAATAAAGGCAGTGAACTTGTAACAAAATTAAATTAAAAACTAAAGTTCAATTATAGTGTTCTTACTGTCTCCAAGATGAAACCATGATATATTTTTTTCCTAGCACACATCACGTTTTTCTGATATTATAAGAAAATCTGAGAATGGAAATCCTTTCAAGCATTTCATTTGATACTGAACATCTATATTCCATATATCCCATTAAGAAAGGAGCCTGCTTTTCTCTTATCTGCCCTTACTCTAAGCTTAATATCTTATGAGAGACAGTATATTAGTGGTTAAGATCATAGGCTCTGAATCTGGAATGTCTGGGTTTAAATGTTGGTGCTGCCATTTATAAGCTGTGCAACGGCTGGAAACAGTTTTCTTGGGACCTGTTATCTCATCTATAAAATAGGTACCACAGTAACAGTCAGTGAAGAGAGTGGTTATGATGATCAAATGAATTAATACAACTAGGACTTAGGACTAGTTCATGTATCTAGCACTTAGATGAGAGCCTGGCTTATACTAGGTGCTCTAAAAATGTGTCTTCTTATTTGGTTGGTGTTTATAAGAGAAATCCTGACAGAAAAGTGAGGAGGATTTCATCATCAGAGAACAGTGGAAAGAGATAGAAGAGTCTTGAGAGCTTGTGATAATGTCCATTCACATGTGCGAGGATCAGTTTATTTATTTCAGGTATAATTCTAACACTTCCATGATTTAATGCTTCATGTTATCATTTAACACATGGAACTACATGTAGGAACAAACCCAAGTATAAACTCAGCCATCAGGACTTACCTCCAGAAGTGTCCTGCCTGGGTTTGAATCCCAGCTCCATGACATGCTGGCTGTCTCACCTTGGGCAAGTGTTTTCATGTATTAAAGATTAAATTTTCTCATCTGGCAAATGCCGAAAAAATGAGTAATTTTTACCTTTTACTTGTTGCTACAATTAAATGAAAAACCATCACTCAATATGCTTATCACAGTGCCTGTCATATAGTAAGTGCTTAATATGTGTTGACTACTATTTTCATGTTGCAAGTATTACTAAATATTTTTACCACATGGTGTGGTTTTTTCATATAGTTATGGAAAAGAGTAAGAACATATATTTATGTAGATGTAAAAAGATAAGGTGAACACCTCTATACTCACCATCCCAGGTTAAAAAATAAAACCTTAAGGAATATGATCTGCAGGGCTTTCTGGGCATATTCCCATCTCTCTCTTCAGCAGGTTACTGTTCTTCTGGCCTTTGGATCATCATATACTTGCTTTACTTTATAATTTTAGTTCTTATAAATGTACCACTAAACAGTATGTCACTTGGTTTTGTCTTTTCTGAATATTATAATAATGTAATATATATATATTTATATATTCTGTGTTTTGCACTAAGCAGATGCAGCTGGATTGATGCATGTACTATATTTCATTCAGTCTCATAATGTATAGCATTTTGTAATATCAACACCCTACAATTTACTTTGCTATTATTTTTTATATTGATGGACATCTGGACTGTTATTTATTTATTGCTATTACAATCGCTGCTGTATAGAACATTCTTGTACGTGTGCCCTTATAGAAGACTTTCTAGATATACACCTTGGTGTATATATAAGAAGACTTTCTTTAGGAAGCTAAACCTGGGAGTAGAGTTGGTCAGTTGTAAGACATGGGAATATTCAAATTTACTAGGTAATGGTAAACTCTTTTCTAAGTGGCAGCAAATGAAGGAGTTTTCAGCAGATTATTAGGTACCTCTTTCAGATCCTCATAAAAATTATATATGTGGTAATTAGTCTTCAAGACTCCACAGTTTCAATATAAAATCCAAATCATTCCCTTCTCTTGGTGTTCACACCCTTGTGTGGTCCCCTCCCACATTGTGCCAAGGCTGGTCTGTGTGACCAACAGAATTCAGGAAGAGTGATGGTATTATTGCTTCTGTTTTGGACCTCTTTCTTCTTGTCTCTTTTGCATCTCTCACTCTGGGGGAGCCAGCTACCCTGTTGGGAGCAATTCTATGGAGAGACCCATAAGGTGAGATGCAGAGGCCTCCAGCCAACAGCCAGTAAAGAGCTATGGCATGCCACCAGCCATGTAACTGAGCATGGAAGCCAATCTCTAGCTCCTTGGGTCTTGAGATGACTGCAGTTTGAGAGTTTGACTACAACATCATGAAAGATCCTGAACCAGAATTGCCCTGATAAGCTGTACCTGGTCATGAGCCCACAAAAAACATATGAGATTATAAATATTTGTTGTCTTAAGCTAAGCTTTGAAGTAATTTTTTATGCAGCAAAGATAACTAATACATATTCCACTAAAGAGGTAAAAACCTCCAAGTTCCCTTAAGAAATATGTGAAATAAAGCAGGATATTAAACAGATTTGAGAATAGATAACATTAAATGTTGATGCCCCTATTAATTCTAGGTGTTATTAAGTTAGTTGCTTGTGTTAAAAAAAAAAGAAAAACCCATAGAGATGGGAGACTAAGGATAATTTGTGATCCATAACTCGTAGCAATGCATGTTAAGTGTGTTCATTTTTTTTAGTTGATCTTGATTTATTATTATTAGAGTCATTTAGATGTCTTTACAAGTTATTCTTGATGCAAAAACATTCATTATAACATAATAGCAAAAAAAGCCATTTAATTATACAGAAATAAGAGAAAAGTTAAATAAGTCATATATCTACTCAACAGAATATTATAAAGTCATGACAAAAATAGGTATATTTTTAAATGACATATTCCCAGCATAATGTTAAGTGAAAAGAATGGGATATGCTATGTGAACAGTATAAAACCAACATTTTGGTCACTTAAGGGTGAAAATGGCATCTTTTAGTTATAGGATGATGTGGGAATTTGTTTTCTACATGAAACTTCTGGACTTTCAATGTCTGATAAACATGTGTTAAGAATTTTGTTAGAAAAAATGTATTAACATTGAATAAATTACTCTTATTTTTAATAATACAAAGAAACGAGGACAGCACACTTTGCCTTCAGATTGGGAAGCAAATCTTATTAAATATATACCAACAATGAGCATTTCGAAAGGTTCTGGTGGCTGTTTCGGGTTGGCTTCCTTTCAAATTATCTTGGTGTTTGGATCTAATCATAGTCTCCTATCTTGCTATAATTGCTGGTCCTTTTGATTTCTCTTACAGAAATGAAGATATGTTCTAAGAAGTGTGTCCTTAGATGATTCTGTGGTTGTAGAAACATACCATGTATATAAACTAACCTAAATATTATAGTATAGCCTATTACACATCTAGGCTGTGGTGGTATAGCCTTTTGCTTCTATGCTACAAACCTGTACAGCATGTTATTGTTCTGAATACTGTAGGCAATTATAACACAATTGGTAAGAATTTGTATATTTAAACATAAATGTATAAGAATTTATATAGCCAAACATGAAAAAGGAAATGTTTTATGATAACACCTAACTGTGGCTTTGATGTCTCTAGGCCATAGTTAGGAATTTTTCAGCTCTGTTATACTCTTATGGGACCACTGTCATACATGTAATCTGCTGTTGGTGGAAATGTCATTGGAAGTTATTCATTGTTTTGTGGACTTCAGAGCTGCTAGAAAATCAGAGGGTAAACTCATGGAATTCTCTAAATTTTAATGTGACTAAAGTTTATATTCCTCAGTTTCTGTTCATGAAGTCGAGAAGAATAAGGTAGATGAGATTTCATGGAGGGGCACTGTGGAGGTGAGGGTTGCCTAATACCTTTGTATATTAGAAAGGATTATTATCTAAGGTAGCCAGTGCTGGTATAATTGAAGAAAGAATTTAAGTTGAATAGGAGCTGGAGTCATTGCCTGAACAGTGACACTTCATGGCATAATAAGTATAGAAATTTTTGATATTAGTTAAAAAAGAAAAAGTCTCAAAACTTAGTGTTTGAATAGACTGAAAATGTTTTTTGTTTTAAAAATGCTCTCTATAACAATATTTTTGCCCATTAAATTAAGCTTTGAAAAGTCCTTGAAATAGAGTACTTAATTTTGAAGAATTAAGCAAAGTTCCACCACTCAAGAACTGCTTCAACATGTTGGTGTATTTCTTCTGATACTTCTATTTCCTTTCTGCATTTCCATCACACCCTGTGCTTTTAGCTTGCAAGCTTTGTTGTTACTGTATATTTCCTTCTAGTACTGTCCCTGGGGACAGAGGATATGTCTTTCTGGCTTATATCATCTTTACCTCCCCTTAGAGTTTAGTAGGTGCTTAAGAAAAACATGTTGAATGAGTAACTTGCTTGGACAATTACAAGGAAAGGAGGAAATCGATGAGTAGAAAAATAAGTGAAAGTAAAGCTCTATGCCAGTTGAGACTATTGGCAATTTGAAGTGTCTGTGTCCTGCTGCTCTTGGTACCGGGTGCCATCAAAGGTGAGTGGAACCAAGGCTAGGTACCACCAGGTGCCACCTGAGTGCTCTGGGGCCAGTGCCTAGCAGAAGCTCAGGGAAGGTTTCTGTGAGGGTGCTCAGTCATTGCCAAGGAAAGAGATCAAAGCTGGGTTTCTCAACTCCAAAAGGGCAAATCAGAAGGAGCTTGTAACTGAAGCTTTGGGCTTAGGAGGAAAATATCATGGCTTCTGGTTTTATTTGAAACATTGAACACTGAATCATATTTGCTTCTCAAAGCAGTGAACTATTTTGTTTTATCATGTACAAAATAGTGATCTGAAATATTTCAAGCAATAAGAAAAAATATTACCAGTTATGGCAAGCACTGGAATTTATAATTTGGTGACTCTGCAAAGATCTAATCATTCCAACATCATGATTCCAAGCATTATTTTATTAATCATTGCATTTATAGAGAATCTCTTAGGCAGTATTTATTGTTTGTTTAGATTTTTCCAATGACCTCATCACTGAGGTCTCTGGTTGCATATGTAGAAGATTAAGAGATATAATAAACTAAGAAGAATAGACCAAGCAACACACACTAGACCTAGGCCAAACTAAATAAATATGTCTATTTCTAAGGCCTGGAATTTAACAAAAACAGAAACAAATTCTTACATATAAAAAGGTAAAATTTTTACAAGAAAGAGGTTTCAGCCTCAATTTGATCTGATTTTGCTTAAGTTAAGCAATTGTTTATCTAAAAGCCAGTGTTCATTATTATTTTTTCAATTACTTTTCCAAATTATTTTTCCAATCATAATTTGAAGATAATAGGAGCCACAAGGAAGCGCAACCAAAAAATTAAAAATAAAATTTTCCAAGTTGTGAATTGAGGACAAGACATGTGTTTCCAACTCAAAGCAAATAGTTCAAAATCCTGTTTGAATCTGCTGTTAATAAAATCAAACAGAACAAACTACAGCTAAATGCAATTCTTCCTAGTGTCAGTTACAAGCCAAATCCCCTAGTTTAGATTCCTAATTTTAATTTCTGATCATGGGTAAACTGCTCACTGCCTTGTGCCTCGATTTCCTCACCTGTAAAATGGCGGCAGTAATAGTATCCATCTCACAGCATTGCTACGAGGATCCCACAAGGTCATACATGTTAAGTTCTGAGACTAATGATGGACAAATAATAACTGCTGTATAAATAGCTGTAATTATGATGAAACAATGAAGCAAAACGCTTGCCTATTGTTCTGGTTCATCTCATCATTTTTTTCTTTACATGAGAACACATTTGTTCCTCTTTACAGCTTTAAAGTCCATCTTTGCATTCATTCTTACCCTTCTTTACAGGACTGCCTCTCTTGTTCTTCTGTTGGTAAGTCTGATTTCTTTTACCTAGCCTCAATATGCTATGGCCAGAAATGGCTCAAAGGTGTATTCCTTTGGAAATTAGTGTCTGTATTTCTTGACATTCTAGAATCAGCCATAGCACATGATCAACATTAGAAATCTATAGGAAAATAAGAGCAATTTCTTTCTGTTTTTTTTTCTAATTATACTTTAGGTTCTGGGGTACATGTGCAGATCATGCAGGATTGTTGTATAAGTACACACATGGCAATGTGGTTTGCTGCCTCCATCCCCCCATCACCTACATCTGGCATTTCTCCCCATGTTATCATTCCCTGACATCCCCCTACCCCTGCTGACTATCCCTTGGCCCCCACTCAACAGACCCCAGTGTGTGATGCTCCCCTCCCTGTGTCCATGTGTTCTCATTGTTCCTCACCCACTTATGAGTGAGAACATGCAGTGTTTGATTTTCTGTTCTTGTGTCAGTTTCCTGAGAATTATGGTTTCCATATTCATCTATGTCCCTACAAAGGACACAAACTCATCATTTTTTATGGCTGTATAGTATTCCGTGGTGTATATGTGCCACATTTTCTTTGTCCAGTCTATTGTCAATGGACATTTGGGTTGGATCCAGGTCTTTGCTATTGTAAACAGTGCTGCTATGAACATATGTGTGCATGTGTCTTTATAATAGAATGATTTATATTCCTTTGGGTATATAAATGGAATTGCTGGGTCAAATGGAATTTCTATTTCTAGGTCCTTGAGGAAGCGCCACACTGTCTTCCACAATGGTTGAACTAGTTTACACTCTCACCAACAGTATAAAAGTGATCCTATTTCTCCACATCCTCTCCAGAATCTGCTGTCTCCAGATTTTTTTAACCATCGCCATTCTAACTGGTGTGAGGTGGTGTCTCAATGTGGTTTTAATTTGCATTTCTCTAATAATCAGTGATGATGAGCATTTTTTCATGTTTGTTGACCTCATATATGTCTTCTTTTGAAAAGTGTCTGTTCATATCTTTTGCCCACTTTTGGATGGGTTTGTTTGTTTTCTTCTTGTAAATCTGTTTTAGTTCTTTGTAGATTCTCGATATTAGCCCTTTGTCAAATGGGCAGATTGCAAAAATTTTTTCCCATTCTGTTGGTTGCTGGTTCATTCTAATGAATGTTTCTTTTGCTGTACAGAAGCTCTGGAGTTTAATTAGGTCCCATTTGTCTATTTTGGCTTTTGTTGCCAATGCTTTTGGTGTTTTAGTCATGAAGTCCTTGCCTATGCCTATGTCCTGGATGGTTTTGCCTAGATTTTCTTCTAGGGTTTTTATGGTGTTAGGTCTTATGTTTAAGTCTTTAATCCATCTGGAGTTAATTTTAGTGCAAGGTGTCAGGAAGGGGTCCAGTTTCTGCTTTCTGCACATGGCTAGCCAGTTTTCCCAACACCATTTATTAAACAGGGAATCCTTTCCCCATTGCTTGTTTTTGTCAGGTTTGTCAAAGATCAGATGGTTGTAGATGTGTGGCATTGCCTCCAGGGCCTCTGTTCTGTTCCATTGGTCTATATCTCTGTTTTGGTACCAGTACCATGCTGTATTGACTACTGTAGCCTTGTAGTATAGTTTGAAATCAGGTAGCGTGATGTCTCCGGCTTTGTTCTCTTTGCTTAGAATTGACTTGGCTATGCGGGCTCTCTTTTGGTTCCATATGAAGTCTAAGGTGGTTTTTCCCAGTTCTGTGAAGAAGGTCATTGGCGGCTTGATGGGGATAGCATTGAATCTATAAATTACTTTGGGCAGTATGGCCATTTTCACAATATTGATTCTTCCTAACCATGAACATGGAATGTTTCTCCATCTGTTTGTGTCCTCTCTTATTTCCTTGAGCAGTGGCTTGTAGTTCTCCTTGAAGAGATCTTTTACCTTCTTTGTTAGTTGTATTCCTAGGTATTTTATTCTCTTTGTAGCAATCGTGAATGGGAGTTTGCTCATGATTTGGCTCTCTTTAAGTCTGTTATTGGTGTATACGAATGCTTGTGATTTCTGCACACTGATTTTGTATCCTGAGACTTTGCTGAAGTTGCTTATCAGTTTCAGGAGATTTTGGGCTGAGACGATGGGGTCTTCTAAATATACAATCATGTCATCTGCAATTAGAGACAATTTGACTTCCTCTTTTCCTAATTGAATACACTTTATTTTTTTTCTTGCCTAATTGCTCTGGCTAGAAATTCCAATACTATATTGAACAGGAGTGGTGAGAGAGGGCATCCTTGTCTAGTGCTGGATTTCAAAAGGAATGCTTCTTATTATTGCCCATTCAGTATGATATTGGCTGTAGGTTTGTCTTAAATAGCTTTTATTATTTTGAGATATGTTCCTTCAATACCTAGTTTATTGAGAGTTTTTAGCATAAAGCACTGTTGAATTTTGTCAAATGCCTTCTCTGCATCTATTTAGATAATCATGTGGTTTTTGTCTTTGTTTCTGTTTATGTGGTGGATTACATTTATGTGGTGGATTGCATATGTTGAACCAGCCTTGCATCCGCGGGATGAAGCCTACCTGATCATGATGGATAAGCTTTTTGATGTGCTGTTGTAATTGGTTTGCCAGTATTTTATTGAAGATTTTTGAATTTATGTTCATCATGAATATTGGCCTGAAGTTTTCTTTTTTTTGTTGAGTCTCTGCCGGGTTTTGGTATTAGGATGATGTTGGTCTCATAAAATGATTTGGGAAGGATTCTCTCTTTCTGTATTGTTTGGAATAGTTTCAGAAGGAATAGTACCAGCTCCTCTTTGTACATCTGGTAGAATTCAGCTGTGAACCCGTCTGGACCTGGACATTTTTTGGTTGGTAGGCTATTAATTGCTGCCTCAACCTAAGCCCTTGTCATTGGTCTATTCAAAGTTTCAACTTCTTCCTGGTTTAGGCTTGGGAGGGTGCAAGTGTCCAGGAATTTATCAGTTTCTTCCAGGTTTCCTGGTTTATGTGCATAGAGTTGTTTGTAGTAATCTCTGATTGTAGTTTATGTATCTTTGGAATCAATGGTGATAGCCCCTTTTTCATTTTTTATTGCATCCATTTGATTCTTCTCCCATTTTTTTTAAATTAATCTGGCTAGCAGTCTGTCTATTTTATTGATCTTTTCAAAAAACTAGTTCCTTGATTTATTGATTTTTTGAAGGGTCTTTTGTGTCTCTATTTCCTTCAGTTCTGCTCTGATCTTAGTTATTTCTTGTCTTCTGCTAGCTTTTGGGTTTTGTTGACCTTGCTCCTCTAACTCTTTCAATTTTGATGATGGGGTGTCGATTTTAGATCTTTCCTCACTTCTCCTGTGGGCATTTATTGCTATAAATTTCCCTCTAGACACTGCTTTAAATGTTTCCCAGAGATCCTGGTATGTTGTGTCTTCGTTCTCATTAGTTTCAAAGAACATCTTTATTTCTGCCTTAATTTCATTGTTTATCCATTTGTCATTCAGGAGCCAGTTGTTCAGTTTCCATGAAGCCGTGTGGTTCTGAGTTAGTTTCTTAATTCTGAATTCTAATTTGATTGCCCTGTGGTCTGAGAGACTGTTTGTTATGATTTCTGTTCTTTTGCATTTGCTGAGGAGTGATTTACTTCCAATTATGTGGTCAATTTTAGAGTAGGTGCCATGGAGTGCTTAGAAGAATGTATATTCTATGGACTTGAGGTGGAGAGTTCTGTAAATGTCTATTAGGTTTGCTTGGTTCAGATCTGAGTTCAAGTCCTGGATATCCTTGTTAATTTTCTGTCTTGTTGATCTGTCTAATATTGACAGTGGAGTGTTAAAGTCTCCGATTATTACTGTGTGGTAGTCTAAATCCCTTTGTAGGTCATTAAGCACTTGGTTTATGTACCTGGGTGAAGAGCAATTTCTTAAAATCCTTTTGTGTTCTTATTTTTATTTTATGAGACAGGGTTTTACTTTGTTACCCAAGCTGGAGTGCAGTGGCATGATCAGAGCTCACTGTAGCCATTATCAACTTCGCTGGCTCAAGCAGTCCTCCCACCTCAACCTCCTAAGTAGCTGGGACTAGTGGTGCATGCCATCATGCTTGGCTTATTTTTTAAATTTTTCTTAGAGATGGGGGTCTCTTTATGTTGCCCTGACTGGTCTCAAACTCCTAGACTTAAGCCATCCTCCCACCTCAGCCTTCCAAAGTGCTAAGATTACAGGCCTTAGTCACTGCGCCCAGCCTTTCTCTGTTCTTAAAGTACATCTCTTTATAAATTTGTGTCCTATAAATGTAAGTGATTGAGTACCTCATTTTGCTATTATTTCAAAATGGAGAGTAAGAGAGAAATTTTTTATATGAGTATCATTATTGACATGACTGAGCATAAGAAGGCTAAATATACTGATTCTTTCCTGGGAGATCTGCAGTGAGAAACCAGTTGTCCATTTCACCAGCTCTTCACTTGGCCATTTCCTCCATGGTCTGGTCAAGCTGTATGGTGGACAGAGGTCTCTGGACAGCAGAAGCTGCACCCTGGTGCTCTGCACATTATTGCAGTCTTTATTACATGGACTGGTCATTTCAGTTCCCAAGCCTCAGTTACCCTGGCTATCCTATGTGAGCTATACAAAACTGCCCACGTCAAAGCAAGAACTTGGTCCAGGGGGCATTAGAACAAGTGGTTCAGGATCCAACTCTTAGGTCCATGATTCAGTTTATTTGATTTACTGGGAAAGCTTTGTAATTCCTCCTACCTATTGTAACATCTTTAAAATGCAGCACTCAAACAAAAAAATCTCTTGCCACGGATTTTTTCTTAATTTATTTGCCTTCAGCTATGGAACTGGGAAGCTCTTCTAAAGGCACATTTTTCTCCTCTCAACCAAGGGGATAGTAACCCTTCTAAATGCTATTTGGATCATGTTGCTTCTCCTCATGAAATTCTCCAATTGCTTTTCCATGCAGTATCTGCATGACATTCACAGCCCTTTGTGGTGGACCTCTGGAGTCTACCTTCCCATAGGTATCCTTGGCTCTGACCTAATAAGTTTGACACTTCCTCTTATTTTCTGTCTTTTCTCTTCCTCATGCCTTACCTTTGGATGGATTTTTTTTTCTATTGTTGATATATTTCTTTGAATTTTTTTTTTTGCTTGGCTAAATCCTCCCCTTCCTGTACATTAAACTCAGGTGTCTTGTCCTCTGAGAAGTCTGTCCTGAACTCTAGGCTGAGCTGGATGGCCCTCTCTATAACCATCCTGTGCTCACAGCATTTGTCACATTGTGTTGTACGTGCCTTTTCGTGTTCATGTTGTTCATTGGTGTGAAAGCTTCTAAGGACAGGGAGTGAAACTTTTGTTTTGGCAACTCCTGCACTCATCCCAGAGCCTGGCATATGGTAAGAAGGTCACTAAATGCTTATTGAATAAATAAATGAATGAAGCCTAAATTTTTTTTTTTTTATTACATTTTGGGTTTTGGGGTACATGTGAAGAACATACAATATTGTTGCATAGGTACACACGTGGCAGTGTAATTTGTTGCCTTCCTCCCCTTCACCTATATCTGGCATTTCTCCCCATGCTATCTCCCCACACCTCCCCACCCCCCACTGTCCCTCCCCCCCCACTGTCCCTCCCCTATTTCCC
>PVKP010006987.1:0-64723 GCA_004027715.1 Plecturocebus donacophilus | reverse complement strand
GTTTGCTGAGAATGATGGTTTCCAGGTTCATCCATGTCCCTACAAAGGACACAAACTCATCGTTTTTGATGGCTGCATAATATTCCATGGTGTATATGTGCCACATTTTCCCTGTCCAGTCTCTCATTGATGGGCATTTGGGTTGGTTCCAGGTCTTTGCTATTGTAAACTGTGCTGCAATGAACATTTGTGTGCATGTGTCCTTATAGTAGAATGATTTATAATCCTTTGGATATATACCCAATAATGGGATTGCTGGGAAAAGTTCTCACATATGATAATTAGAGGCACTGTAAACTTAGAGGGCATTATGGCTTTAGATAGATTTATAGCTAGAGGAAAACTGTTCCCCAAAAATGTAGAGAAGGGATACCTCGATCAGATGATAAATGTATGATCATTTATAAGAATTAGAAAATATAATGTAAGATGCAGGGGCTCCTGAACCTGGGGAGGAGTTTTCAATAGGTAACATATTCAGATGAGTTAGCTTTGAAACAGATGGGGGAAAAGTTCTGCTTTCAGGGATCAAAAAGTTTATTAAATTAATACAAATTGTTGGAGGAGAGCTTGTCTGAAAGTGACTCAAAATGAGCCAAGAGTGTAATAGAAGCTGTCTAAAATTTTATTATTATTAATGGTTTATTGAGCACCCAGTACCTATTGGGCATTTTCAGTAGGTGCTTTAAATGCATAACCTCATAGGACTTAACTCTCATCAGATCTCTATGAAGTAGGTTGTTGGTAATATTAGCCCTGTTTGTGGATAAGGAGGCTGAGGCTAAGGTATAGTAACCCACATGCCCAGGGTCACAGGGTTGAAAATGTGGATATGACTGGGTGAGTCCAAAGCCATGGATTGGAGGAGGGACAGTCTCACTTCATTCTGCATTGTCAGATTGTGGGGAAAGATTGGTTCTATTTTGAGTGCCCAGTTGAAGATGGTTATAGACAAACTAGAATCTATTCTGTATGGGGCAGCTGTATGTATTTAGGAATGACCATTAATCACATCTTTTTCTCTTACTCAGATTTCTGAACCAACTGAGGAATACATACGTAAGTCAGACAAATAGAAATCTAAATGTCAGCTTTTTCAGAGGTAACTTGTGTAGTGGTTAAATAGATGGGCTAATCCTGTACCCCTAGCCCCACATTAAGTGTAGCCACCAGAACTGCAGGTTCACCTGGAAGGTCCTAAGCCTGCTTGCTAAGCTCACCACAGGCAAGGAGAAAACTGAACTCCACAGGCAGGTCCAAAGCAGCAGGTGCTGTAGTCCTATAAGAGCTTAACACTCATGCCCAGGGATGTCTCTCAGATTCAACAATTGGGCAAGCCATTCCCCCTCTTATGGGCAGGAAGGAATCAGAGAGAGGTCAAAAGCATGGCTCTAAATCTTCTCAGAGACACATAAAACCCAGGGATAAAGTCCTCATCCTTAGCCATGGCCAAGATGCTAATTATCACATCAGTGGGACCAAGGGGTGGAAAGACTGGTATGAGGGTTAAATTTATGTGTCCAATTGGCTGGGCTGTGGGACCCAGACTTGTGGTCAAACATCAATGGAATTGTTGTGAAGGTGTTTTGTAGATGTGATTAACATTTGAATCAGTAGACTTTGAGCAAAACAGATGAACTTCCATAGTATGTGTGGGCCACATCCAATCAGTTGAAGGTCTCAGGAGTCAGGAGAAATACTCTTCAAGACTACAATAGCAACCGTTACTTGAATTTCCAGCCTGCCTATTTACCCTACAGATTGCAGAATTACCAGTCTCCAAAATTCTGTGAGCCATTTTTTAAAGACAGTCTCTCTCTCACTCTCACTGTCTCTCTCTAGACATATGTAGATATGTGTATAGATGGATGTATGTATACACATACATATATATGAATATCTCCTATTGGTTCTGTTTATCTGAAGAGTTCTGATTAATACAACTGGGAATGTGGAATCTGTAGCTAAGGAGTTAAGATGGTGATCATGGAAGCTGTGTTCACATTTCTGATGGGTTCCCACAGGACAAGCTATGTAGCATCTGAGATGGTTTAAATGGGGCATGATAACCTTGTCAGTGGTACTATAGAAAAATGCTCATGTTACGAGAAGCCTGACTCATATGGCTGGCTGTTTGGGTCTCTTCAAACTCTTTTAAGAGTAGTGAAGCTATTTTATGCTTCTGTTAAATAATCCAATGCCATTGTTTTTTTCATATTTCATTGTTTGTGAATTTCTTTCATATCTCTTAGTTTATTGGTTTTCCCATAGTGCCTAGCACACAAGTAGGCAATTATGGAATTGAATTAAGAGTTTAATAATGTCTCATTAGAAACCAAATTTCAACTTTAAATGAACACTTCTCTCTCTCTCTCTCTGTGTGTGTGTGTGTGTTGCTTTGTCCCTATATGTATTTCTTTGAAAGTATTCATTTTTAAAAATGACCAGCTTATCGGTAATGTCCCAGAATTACTTGGTTATTTAATTATAAACTAAAATATTCATCTTTAAATGAGCACTTATTTCTCTGTTTTTGTGTGTGTGTATTGCTTTGTCCCTGTATGTATTTCTTTGAAAGTATTCATTTTTAAAAATGACCAGCTTATTGGTAATGTCCCAGAATTACTCGGTTATTTAATTATAAACTAAAATACATAGCTCACAGGATTTTTGATCAGAACAAAGCAAGAAATTAAAATACAAATAAGAAAATAACCTAATTTGTAAAATAACATTTCTCTGAAATCAATTATCTTGTTTTCATAGGAAATAAAATTAGGAGAAATCTGCTAAATTCATCCAAAAGAATACAAGAGTGTTGGAATATTTAAAAAAAAGTACTACTTCTTTAAATGCTGATGAACATAAGCTTTATCATTTGTAAAGAAGAAAGATTTTGGTTTTTATTTTTCTTCTCCCAGTGAAAAATTTTGCTTCTCCTACCTGGCAAAGGGACATGAGCATGAGCCTGATATTTCAGACTATATTAATAACTGATGTGGAAATTTCAAGCCAGTTTCATCCTCTTTCCTTCAAGTGCAGTTTCATGCTCTCCCCTCTACTCCTTGAATTATCCCATCAACTTTCTTGGTCATGTCAGGGTTGATGAAGCCATCATGCTGTGATTAGTTGCTTAACTTGGCATTCTATGAGGGAGTAGGGATCTTTTTGCAGCCGGGACACCATTCGCTGGTTCAGCTCATCTTGCAGGGCAGTGAACAAGAGCCTGAGAAGAAGGTATCAGAATCTTTGGAAATGGGACTCAGCAGATGCTTCACAAGTCAAAGTATTCTGATACATACTCAAGTTTGAGAGCCACTGGTTTATAGCAGTTTGGCTCCTTGCAAACACAAATATATGTACGTTTGTGGCATTTCTTCAGTAAAGAAGGCTCTCGTCACATTGAAACAGTGAATATGTGCCTCTGTGTGTGTGTGTGTGTGTGGTGTTTGGGGGTAGAAGTGATAACCAGGATTGACTGCAATGACCCATGAAGCCGAGGCGGGGGTAGTTTCTATGAACTGTCTTCATTAGTCTGTGGGCCTGCATTACTGGAAAATCCTCACTCAGGATCCCCAAAGCTTCCTAGAGCAAAGGTGGCCCAGCCTGGGTCTTGACATAGTATGACCTCAGGGTGTCCAGGCTGAGGACAAGATGAATGTTCTGCCCAGCGGTGCTGAGCCTGGGTGCCCTGGTGTGCTCCTATCCCCTCCTCATCAGGGAACCCTGGATTGGGTCTGGGGCCTGAGCTCAAGTCCCAGACCCACTTCTATTGAGCTGTGTTACCTTGGGTGAGTCCTATGCTCCTTGGTCCATCTGTGGTGAGTGGGGCATGTAACAGACCATCTTAGGGAGGTGAGCAGGGATGGTGCTCACTGTACATGATTCCTTCACCTCTCTTCACCTCCTGTTATATGCAGAAGACTTCAGTATTACACATCCTTCCATGAAGGACCTCTCCTACCAGGAAAAAAAAATTATAAGGCATATAAAGCATATAAAGGGAATGATTTCTCATTCACTTTCAGCTCAGAAGCTCGACAGGCAGGACTTGGCTTGGTGTCCTAACTTGGCAGCCCTGTGGTGCTAGGTTTTATACATTATTTCAAAGGGCTAGAGTTCCTCTCTGAAGATTTGTTTTCTGGTGGTGGGCTTAGCAGCTCTATTTTTTTTTTCTTAGTCTATTTTCTTATACAAAGAACAAATGCCCCCAAGTACAATTATACCCAGATTTCTAGACTCTCAACTTAAACATTACCAAAAGCTATAATTTTGAAATTCTTTTATCTATCTCAAGCTAATAGCAGTTTTGCATGTCTTTATATTGTTTTCATCTGTTTCTTAGCTTCCCCCTCCTTGGGTTATTGTCTCTGGAATATGTGCAGGCTTGTTTAATTTTAGTGCTGAATTTGGGATATGGAAAAGATTACTCTTAATTGTATTACTTATTTATTGAAACATAATATATTTATATGGACCTTCTGTGCTACAGAAGGAGTGTGTTCTTTTGCGAAGACATTGCTGGAGGTTGCCAAGGCGGGGATCTGAATTGAACAGGATCTGAATCTAAAGCAATCTAGAAATAGATCTATCCTTCAACATCTTCAAACCAACTTCTCAAATACTACCTTCAACATGAAACATTCACCGCAGCCCTGTAGCCAATCAGTTCAGTGCTGTTTTTCTACAGTTCAATGAACCCATGAGGCCCCTTCTAAAACAATCACTGCAGCAGAATCTTGGGATCTAACAAAGATTTCCCTCCCAGGGAGAATAAGGCATGTTGAATTGGGTTGAGTCAATGGGACATTTTTTCTCTTGTTGGCCTGGTGATTACAATCCTGTCTCTTAAACTGCACCAGGTCAAACCACAACCTACATGACTTTTTAAAAAGATATAATGCTATTAAAGACTAGAAAATAAATTCTTGGTCAAGCTATTACCAATTGGAAAAAAAAAAAAAAAAAAACTCCGTCACTTTGAATTTCTCACTTTGTCAATGAAATTATCAACCTCAACTTCCTTTATGTTTCTTTGTGCCTGCTGTTAAGCCATGAGTCAGAAACTCTCAGCTTTAGATGTTGTCATAGAACCCAGACACCATGTGCTCCTCTATCATGAGAGCAGGACCAGCTACATGATTTGTGGGGGAGCTCAGTGCGAAATGAAAGTGTGACGCCCCCTGCTTAAAAATTATGTAGTGTTTCAAGATGGTGACAGTAGAGGATTAGAGGAAGTGCTGGGCCCTTCGGAACACACAGGTCACACGTGCGTGAAGCCAGCCCTAGTCCAAAGAGAGACCTAGTTGAGGAGAAGGAAGAATCCATTTCCCTCTCTACTGCTTGTTAGCCATGTCATTTAGGTTTATCTCAGAGGTCTGCATTCAGTTCTCTCAACTCAGTGAACTGCCTCTCCTTTTCACATTTGCTCTGCATTTGAGACTCTCTCTAAACAAGGTGTGTACGATGGTACAAAGTTAAGTCACACTGCCAAGTCCTCTAAGGCTTGATGAAAGCCATGGGGCACTGGGAGGTGCAGAGAGACAGCCCTTGCACCCCACTACGCTGCTTTGCTCTGCCAGAGGTAATCCCTTTGTAGATTCTCAATTACATCACCACTGTGGTGTTTTGTTTCCTTTGTCCTTCTGACAAAATTCTTTAAAATTATCTTTAAATGTTCCAGGGCTTTTTTTTTCTCTCTTTTAAATAATTGTTATCAATGCCCACCAGATGCCTTAGATCTTCTCCTTGTCGTCACTGTAAATATTTTCCCTATTCTTCAGTAGCAATATTATGGCTATACATAGTAACAAAATCTCTACAGCTATCTGAGTTTCTTTATTCTTGTGTTTTCAAAGACTCCTAAATCTTGCTCTATTGGTGTTTGTTGAATTTTTCTAATAAGAATAGTTTTAAAAGGAAGCTCAATACATATTTATAACTGTTCTATGAAAGTCTACCTGTTATCCCTACTCCCAAATGTATTAGTTGTTTCTAGGCATAAAAAAATAGATTGATTCTGTGACATTAGGAACTGGTAGTCATAGTTTGCCTAGTGATACCTTTGCCAAACATAGGAGCATGTGGACACTGTTGCCTCTAAACCAAAGTGCTGCATTTCCTGCAAACCAGATGCCCTCAGAGAAGGGTGAGAGGTTCTTTTATAGACTATTTTTGCTGATAGTGGTTGCCACTAAGCAATGACATTCACAGATGTTAGCCAATGGGTAGTTCAATTAAAAGATTTCATAAATCAAATTCAGGACCTCTGAATCACCTTACCATGGAAAACTGACAGATGCATTGAAAATGAAAATTAAATGCCAGGGCTGCATAAACCATTTCTTCCTGTTCTGTTCAATGTTGCTACTTGTTTGGCGGGGGGCAGACTTGGAATTTCCACTTCTGCAAGTGGGACCCATTTCTCTCTGGGCCTTAATTTCTCCTGATGACAGGCTGAACATGGTAGTGACTACAGTCTCAGGAAGATACATTAGAAGCCATGCAGTCAGCTTCTCTAATACTTTCTTTGCCTATTTCTACATGACTTTGGTCAGATCACCAGATGTCTTGATTTCCACACTTTAAAAATGATAATTGTACCTGTGATCATGGGTTATTTTTTTCTTTGCAGGGAGGTGAGTAATGTGGTTGAAAGAAATACCTGTGAGAGAATATAGAAATATTTGAAAGAAAGAACTCTTCCTTCAAATGTGTCTTTTGTTTTATTTTGTTTTTAGAGATGGAGTCTTGCTATGTTATTCAGGCAGGACTTGAACTCCTGGGTTTAAACTATCCTCTCACCTGAGCCTCCAGAGCAACTGAGACTACAGGTGCATGCCACCATGCACAACTCAAATGTGACTATTTTTTTCCTCTCTAGATCTTATTATGGGATTCCCCACTCATTTATTTACTATTTTGAAAGAAAAGACAGTAAGATTCACAGCTCTGAAAGTTTTCTCACTAAGCAAATTTGGACTTAGCTTTTAACATCCATGGCTTCTTAAAAAGAGAGTCTCCTTGGACCTCTGAGGCAGAGTTCTTAGTACCTTAACCTTCTTCTTCTGTGTTGCAACTCTGATATAGGAATGTCTAGTTAGCATCCTGATTTATTTGGTTTTGTTGAGAGAGAGAGAGAGTGTGTGTGTGCTTGTGTGCGTGTGTTTTCCTTGAAGTGTTCTTGGGGTGGGCATGTGTGTCTAATTAAAAAAGTAAAAAAAAAAGTAAATTGACAGGGTTGAGGTCACTGGGCTCTTACATAGATTGTTTTCTATTCCTGGTCCAGGCATACCTCATTTTATTGTACTTTGCTTTATTGGACTTCATATATATTGAGCTTTTTAGAAATTGAAGCTTTGCGTATCCTTGCTTTGAGCAAGTCTATTAGTACCACTTTTTCAACAACGTGCTCAAATCATGTCTCTACGTCATATTTTGGTAATTCTTGTAGTATTTCAAAGTTTTTCATTACTATTGTATCTGTTTTGGTGGTCTGTCTTCAGTGATCTTTAATATTATTATTATATCTGTTTTAGGACATCACAAACTGCACCCATATAAGATGACAGACTTAATTGATAAATGTTGCTTTTGTTCTGACTGCTCCACTGACTAGCCAGTCTTTCCTCTCTCTTCTTTTCCTTGGGCCTCCCTATTCCCTGAGACACAACGATACTGAATTTAGGGCAATTAATAACCTGACAATGATCCTAAGTGTTCAAGTGAAAGAGTCACATATCTCTCACTTTAAACCAAAAGCAGAAATGATTGAGGAGGGTTGTTGAAAGCCAAGATAGGCTGAAGGCTAGACCTCTTGTGCCAAACAGTCAAGTTGTGAATGCAAAGGAAATGTTCCTGCAGGAAATTAAAAGCCAATGAACACATGAATCATAAAAAAAAAAAACCAAAACAGCCTTGTTGTTGATACGGAGAAAGTTTGAATGACTTGGATAGAAGATCAAACCAACTATGACACTCCCTTAAGCCAAAGCCTATTCCAGAGGAAGACTCTAACTCTCTTCAATTCTGTGAAAGCTGAGAGAGGTGAGGAAGCTGCAGGAGAAAATTTCAAAGCTGGCAGAGGTTGGTTGATGAGGCCTAAGGAAATAAGCCATCTTCATAACATAAAAGCGCAAGGTGAAGGAGCAAGTGCTGATATAGAAGCCACAGCAAGTTATCCAGGATATCTAGCTAAGATCATTGATGACTGTGGCTACACTAAACAACAGATTTTCAATGTAGACAAAATAGCCTTCAATTGGAAGAAGATGCCATCTAGGATTTGCTTAGCTAGAGAGAAACCAGTGCCTAGCTTCAAAAGACAGACTGACTCTCTTGTTAGGGGGTAATGCAGATGGCAACTTTCAGTTGAAGCCAATGCTCATTTGCCATTTTGAAAATCCTATGGCCTTTCAGAATTATGCTAAATCCACTCTGCCTGTTCTCTATAAATGGAACCACAAAGTCTAGATTATAGCACATCTGTTTACAGCATGGTTTACTGAGTATTTCAAGCCCACTGTTGAGGCCTACTGCTCAGGAGGGAAGATTCCTTTCAAAATTGACAATGTACCTCACCATCTAAGAGCTCTGATGGGGATGTACAAAGAGATTAATGTTGTTTTCATGCCTGTTACCACAATATCCATTCCGTAGTCCATTGATCAAAGAGTAATTTTAACTTTCAAGTCTTTTTTTTAAAAGAAATACATTTCATAAGGCTATCGCTGCCTTAGATAGTAATTTCTCTGATGAATCTGTACAAAGTAAACTAAAAATCTATTGGAAATAACCTTACCATTCTAAATGCCATTAAGAACATTTGTGATTCATAGGTGGAGGTCAAAATATAAATATCAACAGGAATTTGGAAGAAGTTGATTTCAACCTTCATGAATGACTTTGAGGAATTAAGACTTCAGTGGAGGAAGTAACTGCAGATGTGGTAGAAATAGCAAGTGTGCGAGAATTAGCATTGGAGCCTGAAGATGTGGTTGAATTGCTGCAGTCTCCTGATGTACGGAGATCAGCTTGGCCATAGAGACCGCCACCCAGGTGGCACTGAAGGAATTGTGAAGCAGACACCTAGATAAAACAACAAAGTGGGACTATCCGAGGGGCCAGCAGCATTCTGGGCTGAGGGCCTCGAGCAGACTCTCACTCACGCATTTATTCTTTCTGAACAGGCGACCATTACTAACAAACATGTTTGGTATTTTCTCATCACACAAAATATGCCAAGTAGGCAACTGGTGCCCGCTTACCACTGATCACAGACAAACTAAAAAGTATTCTTCATGAGGGAGCCATAGGGGCAGGGTCAGATGTCCTACAGTTAAAGAATTGTTTTAACGGGTGTATGATATTTATATATGTCCTGCCACTTTAGAATGCCCCAAGTAGTTTTCTATTTGTAGGGGGAGGCCGGCTACGTTTTCCTTGCCATCATTCTTCCTAGCAAACAATATATTCTATTATACACTCAGCCTTTCTCAATATTCAACAGCTTAACGTTTCTCAACACTGATGAAACTTGAATGGATGAGGAATTGCTTTGTTGAGATGAAATCTACTCCTGGCAAAAAATTGGTGAATATTGTTGAAATAGTAACAAAGGATTTGCAATGTCACGTAAACTTAGTTGATAAAGCAGTTGCAGGGTTTGAAAGAATTGACTCCAGTTTTGAAAGAAGTTCTGCTATGGGTAAAATGCTACTAAACAGCGTTGCATGCTAGAGACATCTTTCTTGAAAGGAAGAGTCATTCAATGTGGCCAACTTCCTTTACTGTCATATTTGCTTTAATGTGGTGGTCTGGAACTCAACCTAAAATATCTCAGAGGTATGCCTATAGATCAGCTCCTTGAACAATAACACTTTATTAAATATTCTTTTGTTATAACATTGATGAAAAAATCACTTCCTTGTCGAAGCCATAGTTTGTGTTGAGTTTCCATGTTTATCCTATGTCTACATGGGTTTTCTCTGGATACTCAGCTTCGTCTTATATCTCAAAGATACGTATGTCAGGTGAATCGGCGTGTCTACATGGTCCCAGTGTGAGGGAGTGTGTAGATGTGTGTGAGTGCACTTTGAGATGGGATGGCAGCCTTTCCAGGACTGATTTCTGCCCTGCCTCCTAACCTGCTGGGATAGGCTCCAGCCACTGGTGCCACTGAACAGAAAGGAGTGGGCTAGAAAAGGAGTGAGTGAGTGAATGAATGAATATACATTATTGTAAAAAATTCATAACTTCTACAAACAATCATGCAAATACACCACAGTAAATGATGTGTTTTGAAAGTGCTCAGTAAGCCTGCCAGATTTGTTCTTTTTTGCTTGTAAACTGCATAGTGGTAGTAGATGCTCCTTACTATTTTTGCTGTGCAAACATTAATTTCTTGATTCAATCCACCATCACTAGACTGCCATCACTCACTGATTCACCAAAAATTGGGTTATCTTGTTTCTATTAATATTTTTTAAGTATAAATATCTCACACGTACTTCACTGTTTAAAAGTGTTTTGGTTTGGACTTTACTTAGAAGTTTGGTGATATTTTGGGGACCAGAAATATGCTGTGGCAACTTAATTCTTGTTTATACCAATTAGCCCATAATAAAATTGCTTTTGCTTAATGTTGCGGTTTCCAAAACATATGAATGATGTTAAGTGAGGACTTACTGTAATTGTTATGCAATTTCAATAACAACCCAGTTGTTGGTCTTTTTAATGAAATGTTAGTGGAAGGAAATAGCCCTTTGCAGTTCTGTAAACCAACAAGGCGTCCCCCTCTCATGGCTCACCTTTGATTCCCTAGCACGTTGCCACTCTTCAGCACTCTGGGTAGCAGATCTCATTCTGCTGGTGTTTTTCCTTCACTCTGTCATGACATCAAATACTTTGTGCTAATGTGGTCCAGTTTCAGTTTGTTTCACTAGAAAATAAATATTTATTTCACAAGTTCATAGCTTTTCATCCTTCCTATGTTACTCCAAACACACGCTCACTGGGTTTTCATAGGCTTATCAAGTAATATCTCATAGATTCTTTCTACGTTGTAAGAACATTCCTTGTTTGCATTCCTTGATATCTCTTTTGTAAACTCTTTTCTGACATCAAAATCTTCATTTTCTGGGAGAAAGAGTTGTGTCATGAAAAGAGTATACATGGGATTCAGAGTTTTTAGATTCTAGTATTACCTCCTTCTGCAACTCAGTAGCTGTGAAAATTGAAGCCATTGCTCAGTCTCAGTTTCCTTAGTTGCAGATGGGACTTTCCCCACAGAGGCACTGTTAGGATTACTTGTGATAATACACGTCAAAAGCTGTTCCTAGAGACTTCAAGATGTGTTCATTTTATTTCAACGGGTCAATTTTCTTCTAATTTTTACTTTGATAGACTCTCAATTCATACAAATAATATATGGCCTATTTGCAGTTTAAATTTAATTATTGATTCACAAAACAAGTATGTACTTTCTCCTAACATTAATCATTAGTACCAAGCCAGGTTTTGACCTTTTTCACCCGAGGAATTCAGAGTCGGAAATAAAAGGCAAAATTATAAGGAGGAGAACATGTATAGTTCAAGTCCCAAAGTATGCTAATTAGCATATTTGTTTGTCTTTGGAACATCTGGGAAAGCAACTATATACTAATTCTCTTAAAAATGATTTATTTAAACATTTTTAAGAGGAAGATTCATGTGGAAGATTCAGGTGTGTGATTTTAATTGTGTAATTAATTAATTATTGGTGAGGTCCTTTTATTTCTTCCTAGTAATCAACATAATAAAACACTGTAGTCTAAATTATGGCAGTAAGGAAAATTAATAAAAGTAGTTGCAGTTTTTAATTTTTATTCTGAAAGTATGTTTAAGCAATTGATTACTGATTTCAACTAGTTTTTTTCTTCTTCCTCGCTCTTTCCTTTCCCCCTTCTCCCTCTTTTTGCTGATTCCTTCCTTCCTTCCTTCTTTCCTTCAGTTTATATCAACTAAACACAATAATGAGAACAATGCTATATGGAAGTTCTTACCTAAAAATATTTATATGAAAACAAAGGAATGGACAGCAATGGTGAATGTGGTATTTGTCTATGAATTAATAGGTAAGAAGGAAAAAGGTTGCTGATTCTGCATGTGTATCTATATTTGTTTATAAACAATCTGGCACATTCATGCCCAATGAAGGGTTAATTCCTTTTGACATTCTGTTAATGGAAATATGATTCTTTTATTTTCTTACCTTTTTAGATCAACTATTTTTAAACTTCTATCAGACTTTGAATGAACTTATCAATTTTCAGTTAAAAAAATGTGAATTTGATATCCTTACAAACTTGCCAGTGGTAAATATCATCTCCTAAGTAGTACTGCTTGAAAATCACATCTACCCATCTTCCGGTGTATCTGGTACCTGCAATGTCTAACTGGTACCTGGACTGTTCTCCACTAATCTCTCCTTTGGTTGAAGATTTCAAAGATTTCTGGTAAAACACAAATATGCTCTTGGGGAAAGTATATCATGAAAACATACTTATTCATTAATAATTTATCTTGTATCTAGCAGCAAAAAAAAGTGGGACACAGATCCAGGAAGTTAGAACATGGCCAGCCAGTCAGAGCCAGTTTGGTCACATTTAGGGTAAGGCAGTCTAGGGCCCTGTGTATGCATATTTGTGGGAGGCGGACACTCACAGGGCAGGCCACTGGAGACAATCCTCACCCTTCCCATTGGAGCTTAGATGGCAGCAAACTCAATAAGCCTGTTTATACCAGTCATGACTGAAGGAGGTAGTTGGTTTTAAGCAAGTTCTTTGGAACCATGCAATTCTACCTCCCCTGCTGATTAGCTGCAAAGACTGAACAGTTACTAAAATTTCTGAAGCTGTTTTCTTATTTGCCAGATGTGTATGGTGGTATCTGTTTTTCTGGGTTACGATAATGGTTAAAGGAAGTCATGCTTATAAAGTACATAGCACAGTACCCAGCCTGTACTCAACAAGCATCATTAAACTGGATATCCACCTAAGCACTGTATTGATAGCCAATTCTGTGCCTCTTAGTATGCCTTGAATTGCATGTAACAGAAGAACTCTTATTCAAACTGTACTGTAAAGACTAAAACCATAAAGAGACTCATGGGCTCACGTAAGTGGTAAGCAGAGTTAGGCCTCCAAGTTGGTTTGCTTCAGTGATGTAGTAATATCATCAAGACCCTCGCACTGTCCTTCTCTCCATCCTTTCCTTCTGGTGTTAGCTTTATCCCAAGGCTGGGTTCTCTTTGTGGTTGGGAGGTGGCCATGAATACTTCGAGTCTAAATGTTTCTTCTTCCAGGAGCCTCTAAAAAATATGTAAGAACTCTCCTTTCCTAGAAGCTTTCTGTGTCTTTTTGATCCAACTTGGCCTATATATTTAGCCTCTATATTAACCCCAGGCCCAAAAACTATGACTAGAGGAATGAATTATATTGATAAATTTAAGCCTTAGTCACCAGCTCTAACTTGTTGTCAGCATCTCTCAAAACACAGGGATTGCAAAGGAGAATTGGGTATCCTCAGAAGGTGGGCATGAATGATGATGGTAAGACCACAGCATCAATTACAGTGTTAATTACACTTAAAGCACCACCAGCAAATCTGTGTATCTCTATGGCATGTGGGTTTTGACAAGGCAGGGCACCAGAGGCAAACCTCACCCGTCCCAGTGTAGCTTAGGACTTGTGATTTCCCCTGTAGAATGTTTTGGAAGAGGATGAGGTCTTAGAGGTCATCTAGACCTTGAGAGACTATCTTAAATCCGGTATCACAGGGCTTGTTATTGGTACACTTAGGACCAAAGTCTAGGTGTCCTGACACTATAACGGATCTCTTTTCCTCATACAGCACAGCTCTTCTTGTACTTTCTAATGTTACATCTGGAAAAGTCACATAGCTAGTGTGTAGCAGTCTTGGAATTGGACCTGCCACTTCAGCCCAGTGCTTCATTTAAAGCCCCAGTGGAACATGGTGCATTTTGGAAAACATGTCCAAGATGTGTGTATACTAACCTGGGCAGGCAAGCATTTTGTTCTTATATTACAATGAAGACCAGGCACTGTGGCTCACGACTGTAATCCCAGCACTTTGGGAGGTTGAGTCAGGAGGATCATCTGAGGTCAGGAGTTGGAGACCAGCCTGGCTAACATGGTGAAACCCTGTCTCTACCAAAAAATACAAAAATTAGTTGGGCATGGTGGCAACACCTGTAGTCCCAGCTACTGGGAAGGCTCTGGTGGGAGAATCATTTGAGCCTGGGAGGTGAAAGTTGAAGTGAGCGAAGATCACTGGACTGCACTCCAGCCCGGGCAACAGAGTGAGACCCTGTCTCAAATAAAACAAAACAAAACCAGACACACCAATGGAGGACTAGAAGCTGGCATTCACAGGGTACTCTTGTGACTGTAGCCATTGGGTTAGTGGCTCTTACGGGAGCCCTAGTTAGTTATTAGGACTCTTGTAAGAAAATGAATACTATCATGTACATGGATATTCATTTCAGCATTCTTTACAATGACAGATCCCTAGAAACAACTTAAATACCTACCAATGGGGAAATGGTAAAATACATTATATTGCAACATTAGGACAATGGCATAGCTCCATTTGTGATGGAAACGTTTACATAAATGTTCATCAGACTATAGGTTATGTGAAGAGAGCTTTTCTTAGAACATAGTATTATGCCCCTAATCATTGTGTGTGTGTATGTGTACGTGTGTGTATGTGTGTGTGTGTGTGTGCATGTATGTTTATATGTAGCTGAGCTTATATTTCTTTAAGAGGAATAGAGAATCTGTAGACAGTAATTATCTTGGGGAAGGAAATTAGAGATCTAATTGAGACAAAGACATTTTCACTAATTGATTTTTTAAAACAATCATATATACTACATTTTCACTCAAAAATACTACTTAAAACAAGGACTTAGTCTTCTTGGTTTTAGAATTGGAGCACCAGTCGAGGGTCTATCATTTCTTGGCATCATAATCTTAGGCAAGACATTTTATTTCTCTGAGCCTCTATTTTCTCACCTGTAAAATGAAGATGAGGATGTTCATCACACATGAGTGTTATACAAATTAACTGAAAAAAGTTCTGTGAAAGTGCTTTTTAAGCTCTCAAAGGGTGATTACTATGGCACACTTTTGTTGAAAATCATCTCCCTCCTCCTTTTCCATACAGTTCCCACACAGCCCACTGCCTCAGGGAAGATGTCTGCCTTTAAACGGCAAAGTATCTCCTTGGAATTCCTGGTTAGCTAGGAGCACTGACTGAGAAGGAAGGCTGAGGAATTAAGGGAAGGTTTAAGTTGGATTTCACCAGCCTTTTCCCACAATTTGATGAGCATTTTAATTCTGTGCAACTGGACTCAGTGTTCCCGGATCCTAAGTCAACTCTGAAATGGGATTCAGAAATCCTCGCTGCATTCTCACCTGTCCAGACAAGATGGAAAAGTCTAATCCCATTTCAACTCATTATTTGTTCAACCAGTAGTTATTGAACACCAAATGTATGCTAGATGCTCAGGGGAATTCATCAGTCCCCTGGAGTTTACAGTAGAGCAGACACAGTAAATACTTGTTAGCTAACTATTGTGCACAGTCATGAGAACTTATTTTAAATAAAAGATGTTGGTGAATGGAACACTTACATCCACTAAATCCAATGGCTACAGTCACAAGAATACCCTACAAATGCTAGCTTCTTGTTCTCCATTGTTAATATATGAAAAAAGTGACTGCCTGCTTCGGTTACTATACACATCCTGGACGTATTTTCTAAAATGTAACAATGGTCAAGGGGCCAGTAGGAACTGGACATAAGGGTTTTCCAAGGGTTTCACAATGCCTTCTATCCTGGGTCTGTGAGTTTGATCCTTGCATCTCCAGATAGCTGCAGAAGGCTGTGAAAGTTAATGGAAGAAGCAGAACAAATAGAGATTTCTGGAGACAAGACAAAGACATCTTTTTAGGGCTTAGCATTATTGATGAGAAGTTGGGAGGAGCAACAGATCATGAACTAACTTCGGATCTTCTTCCGTAGAAAGACCATGATTCATATGCAGGAACTTCCTTCCCTTCCGAACCCTCCCCAACTTGTCCTCTCCTGCAAACCTTCTTACTCACAGCAGAACTTCACTATTAGACAGCTTGAATTGAAATAATTCACATCGGAAAAAGAAACCTCTTGTTAGAACACAGACATCATTGACAATTAGCCAGGATACCAGGGAGAAAAAAGGGAGGCCCAGGCAAGGTAAATGCATTTGTGTTTATATAACATGTGATGTGTTTTGAAGTTCTCCCCAAGGAGAAAGGCTTTCTCTTATACTTCAAAAGCCATTTTCATGTTTTTGAAATTACCAGAAAATTATGGGCTAAACTCCCTTCACACGTAATTTATTTCACCCGGTATCTCATATTTTGTGATAACATGCAAATACCATATGTTGCACTTTCTCTTTATAGACAGAGGAGGGAGGGGAAAAGAACTGGCAGAATTATCACTAGGCACTGCAAAACCTTCCATTGAAATCCACGTTTACCGTGGTGACATTTACTAGTTACGGCAGAGCTGATCAACTGCAGATTTTCCTGCTGCTGAGGCTAAATTGCAAGCTGCTCATAATGCCATCAGATGTTGCTGGGTTTCCAGCCAATGAGAACTTTGGGAATACTTCCTCCCTCCCTGTTTTCCACTGCAGTAGAACCCCTATGCCATCATGCGTACAAAGTCGGCACACACTCTACCGTGTTTGAACTTGATTGACCTCGCACAGCACTTTCTTAGAATAAATACACCTCCCATCATCTTATGGGTTCCAAATACTCAAGCCAGAAATCCCAGGGCCTTCATTTTTGTTTTCCCTAACAGGTACTTATTTTTCTAAATGAAATGGTCAATATCTAGGAGTATATATTATTCATAAGACTGAAAGAGAAAAAAAAAACCCCACATCTTGCATTCTGCTATTCTATTTCATCTGAAGCAAAATGTTTTATGCCAGGCCAAGTGAGTCAAAAACACAAAGCTATTATTCAACCCATAGCTGCTTCAATCAGTTCTTTACCAACAATGGTGAAAAGATGTGATTTTACAAGCAAACAGGAAGAAAAAGCTTGAACACACCCTGGGAACGTGCTTAAGAAGTTGATTTATGTTTCGTGCTGAGTCTTACACCTGCAGTTCAAGCAAAACTCAACTTGGCTGCCCCACAGAGTCTGGTTTATTAGGTATCAAGGAGTCGCAAGAAGCCATGTAATTAAAACCGTAATTAACTGGAAAAGGAAAGTGCCACCTGAGTTTTGAGAGGCTGTCAATTTTATTTCCATTACAGCTCTCCTTCTGTTTCTCCTCTTGGACTTTTCCTTTGCTCGATCTGAAAACAGTATATACATACATACTACTATTAAAACTTGCATTAATGGTTAATTCTCATGGAAAAAGTCACAAGCGTTGTTACCTGCTTCATGCTTTCTAGATCAACTTGATCAGAGGAGAGGGAAAACAGTATGAAATTTGACATCCAATATGCTAGCCATCAGCTGCATGTGGCTATGGAACACTCAAACTGTGGTCAGTCACAATGAAGATGTGCTGCAAGTTTAAAATACATGTCAGATATTGAAGATGGAGTACAGAAAAGAGTGTAAAAAATAGCTCAGTGATGGTTTTTATATCAATTGCTTGACAACTGATATTATTTTGAATATACTGAGTTGTGTAAATATATATATATATATATATATATAATTTCACCTGTTTACTTTTTTCTAAGAATGGCTACAATAACTTTTAGAAATTGGACATGTGACTCATGTTTTATTTCTATTGGGCAGTGCTGGTCTAGAGGTGAGGTGCTGCATACCCAGCTGAAGTATGAAAATATGCACTAGAAATACTTTCCTTGTCCTTTCTGCCATCCCAAGAGCTGCAAGGGCTCACCAGCAGGGAGGAATTAGGAGCACTTGGTGGCAGTGTGCAAGAGTACTGAAACATGTTATTAAGGCATGTGTTTATAATTGCCAGATTGTTCAACTCGGTTTCTCAATAAATGGCTCAAAGGGAGATGGCAGAGCAGCACAATTGGAGCTTCAAGGGTCCTTTCTTTGGTAACTGCCCCTTGACCAACAGAGGTTCAAACACACCATGAAATACGTGAGCACCAGAATGAGGAGTGCTGGAAACTTCAAATGGAAGTACTGAAAAAGAGTTCAAAACCAACAAATGTGCCTTAATTTGTGAATTAAAGTGCTGATAAAACAATCTTTTGAAAAAGGTCAATCCATTTACATTTGATTCCGTAAACATCTGTCTCACATTATTACACCATCTTTCTGAACCACATCCTTTGTGGGTTATGAAAAGGGTTTGTGATAAAGACACAATTATATAATAGTTTTGAAGGTGGCTAGGGATGAGGGCTTTTTGATACTTTATATCTGAAATAGACAAACATTTTAAGAATAGCTTAGTCTTCCTCTTTTCCTTTTTAAAGTTTTGTTTTTGTTTTTGTTTTTCTGTTTTTTTTTTCTTTTGGTGTGGAGAGGTAGCAGAGATATATAATTTTGAGACATCCAAAACTGAATGAAATCAACAGGGTGAAAAGACAATCTACTGGATGAGAGAAAATATTTTCAGACTTTTCATCTGACAGGATTAATATCTAGAATATACTAGAAACTCAAACATCTCAACAGCAAAGACATAAACAATTCAATTAAAAATAGGCAGATTATTTGAATAGATATTTCTCAAAAGGAGACATACAGTTGGTCAAAAAATATTTTTAAATGCTCAGCATCATTAATGGTCAGGGAAATGCAAAGTCAAAAACCACAATGAGTTAATATCTCACCTCAGTTAAGATGGCTATTATTATAAAAGACAAGAAAGAACAAATGCTGGAGAGGATGCAGAGAAGAGTGACATCTTTTACACTGTTGATAGGAATGTAGACTAGTACAGCCACTCTGGAGAACATTATAGAGTTTCCTTTAAAAATTACAAATAAAACTACCACATGATCTAGCAACTACACTACTGGGCATTTATCCAAAAGTAAGGAAAGCAATCTATCAAGACATCTGCACTCCCATATTTTTAGCAGCACTAGTCACAATAGCCAGGATAGGGAATCAACCTAGGTGTTCCACAACAGATGACTGAATAAAGAAAATGTGGTGTATATATATATATATATATATATATATATACACAATGGAACACTATTCAGCCATAAAAAATAAAATCCTGTCATTTTCAGCAACATGGGTACAGCTAGAGGACATTATGTTAAGTGAAATAATACAGGGAGAGAAATTTAAACACTGAATTTTCTTATATGTGGAAGCTAAAAATAGATGATCTCATAGAAGTAAAAAGTAGACAGGATACTAGAGGCTGGGAAGTTTAGGAGGAAGGGAAGGATAGGGAGAGATTTGTTAAAAGTTACAAAACTACAACTGGATAGGATGACTAAAGTCTAGTGTTCTATATCATGGTAGGAGGACTACAGTAATATATATTATACAGTTTCAAATAGCAAGGAGGATATTGAACATTCCCAATGCAAAGAAATGATAAATGATTGAGATGATGGATGTGCCAGTTACCTTGACCTGATCTCTCTATATATGTGCTGAAACATCACTAGATACCCCCAAAATACATACAATTATTATGTGTCAATTAAAAAATAAAATAAAATTTTGTTTAAAAAGAGGAATGCAGCATATTGTTTCTCTATTATTAATATAATAGTGAGAAATCTATCGATTGAAACTACCCAAAGAAAGTTAAGATACTGCAGCCCCTTCCTTTGGCCAAAGTGGGGTAAAATATTATGTGTCTTTCTAGCCTAAATCTTTCCCCACATCTCTGCAGTCACACATTTTTTAAAGCTGCATTTATTACAAGGTAAGGGTCTCTGGAATCTTCCAGCTGAGAACAGAAATACGTTGCTGCGTAATTTTGGGAAGTGAGCCTGAGGTACTCAGAGCAGATGACACACGGGTCTTAGGTCCTGATTCAGCTACAAGTCAGCAGGGCACCCCAGGACCATCTGCGTTCTATAAATTACAGCAACGCTGGCACATGCGGCTTGTAAATCACCCACGAACAGGCTTCACCTCGTGACACACGACATGAACCCTGTTGTATATTCCAATAAACTCCCATAAACCATCTGATATAAACTCCGGATTATGTTTCTTTAGGGGTTGGAGAACTTAGACTTTTCTTTGCTGATCTGATTTCCTTTCACATGTGAAGTGAATACACACGGTTCCATTCCCTTTCCTTACACTAGCATTTTGCTATTTTTCAAGTGCAGAATTTTACTTGGTGGCTGACATGAGCAATTTGGTGAACTTTAAAGGACCAATCTTTTTTCCCTGTCGCCTTCTTTAATAAACTTGTTTCTTTCAACACGACTGTGAATGTCAAAGTCTTGTGGTTACTACACATGGAAAATACGATTTATAAACAGCAAATTAATGACCAAATTGTCAGTAACCTACTTTGCTGAATATAAATAAACGCCTATCATAAAGGGTCATATCATTTATATGGCTTTGCCGGGTTTCTGGCAATTTACACGGCTGCCTTCTACAATAGTTTTGTGTGTGTGTGTGTGCAGGAGCATGAGGAGAAAGAATAACTGGAGTGGAGATAACATTTGGTTCCATTTATGGCTCCTCCATAAATGCTCCCAAGCAACTGTTTTTATCTGGAACACAGAGTTAGCTTATTCATGGAGTCTGGTCCTTCCTCCAGCTTCAGGGAATTCTTTACCAAGGATTCTCTTCTTAAGACTTATCATGCTAACTTGTTGGCCCACATGCCAGAAAAAGTGGCAGAAAAATATCTAAATATAAGTTCTTCCCAAGACATTTTATTTGTTTCTATTAAGAAAGATAGTATCTTTTTCTTCTCTCTACTTTTCATTTTTTAAAACAGTAATGACAGAACTACATTTTCATTTATTTTTATCCCATAATTAAAATACTTTATTTGGACAGTTCTTTCATTTCAGGGTATTTTGATAGAGCATTAAATTATTGCCTTTATGCCACTTTTTATAGATTTACAGATGTATGAAAAGGAGAGATCATTATTTTGTTGTGGAATTTAAATGAAGCATAAAATATTTCTGAGACAAAATTCAGTAGCTTCTTAAGGGGCTAAAGGATGAGATAATTCAGCATTAGTTTTATGGGTCTGATGTATCCTAGTCATATTTAGCTGAAAGTTAAGTTTCCACATTTGTTATCTGAAAAATGCATTGATTATTATTTTCTGTATAGTAGCTCTCAAGTCTACATAAGGAAAACACAATGCTATCTTTAATGAGTGATTCAAGATTTGTGAAAGATTCACATGCTCAATAGAAATTAGATAATTTTTTTCAAAGTTGTGGTAGTTCCTTGAGGTATAAACATACTAAAATCATGTAAAAACTCTAAATGTTCAGGCTTTGCTGAGAAAATGCTCCTATAACTGAATGTAACAGTTTTAGAGGAAAAGTGGTAAAAATTAAATTTTGCTCTGACACAAAGCAGCACTACTATGAATTCAAAAACACAGCTTCCAGAAACTTCTAAATACATAGTACCATTATTTAATCATCACGATTTATTCTGTAATTTTAGGGATTTATTGATAGTAGCAGAAACATTTGCAAATAACTTAAAATTTCATGACATATTATGCATCTCAAAGGATTTCATTCAGTTTTTCTTTTTCAACTGCAATCAATAATTTCTTTCAAAACTCTTAATATGCTGAGCTAGGGTATAGTTAAGAGATTGTTGGAAATTCTCAAAAGAAGGATTTAAGAAAACAAATATGAACAAAGATGAACTTTGTAGAATTATTATTTTCTTTCATTCACGTAATTTTTGAAGAAGTTCTGTTTCTGCTTTCTATTACATCTAAATCATTCTCATTTTTATTCAACATCAAGAGATATTAATGTGGGTGCATCAAATCAAAGTTTGGAGTCTTTGAATCTATCAAACTATTTTTTTTTCAAATATTTGGAGTTTGATAAAACCCCAAATGTGTGCTAGAAGCACTTTTTTCCATTAATTATTAAACCCATGTGCATTTTGAGAAAAATTTGATCCATATGGGTTCTGGTTCATTTATACTTTACTCATCAAAATACTTTTTCTTTAAGCCCATATCCAAGAAATCTTTTGAGCCCTGTTAAGTTTTTTAAACTTTGCCAAGAATAAACAAAGTTGAACACCGTAAGATTCAAGTTGGTTTGTAACCCTATACCTATGGAGTATTAGTGGGTTCTAAACTTGTATTAAATACATATTCTCATCCCTAATAGGTAGTTGGATATCTCCAGAGGGAAGTGTGGGGCTTCACAGAGAAAGCAAATGTCAAATATATGTCAACAAAAACACCAGAAAAATCTCAGAATGCATCACAATTCATTAAAAATTACTTTGATTATATTTTATGTTGAGTACATATGCACAGAGATGTTCCCTTGAATCAGAACTGGAAGGTTAAAAGGCATCTCAAGTAGGTAATAAAAAAAATATTTGGACAACAGTTCAACCACAATTCCTAAATATTGAGATTTGGCTAAAAATAAATATTCATAGAAACATTCAACTGCTTTTTTGGGGGAAAAATGGGAATGTGGTCTATGATGCTTTTTTTTTTTTTTTTTTTGATTTCTTCCCTTTCAAGTGTCTATTTAAAAGGTAAATTGTTGTTGTTGTTGTTTTGCTTTTATTGTTTTGTTGTTTATTTTTGTGCCTTCTTTCATCTCTGGAACTAACAGGCCAAGTCAAACTAAGGTCAGAAGTAGAGATTGCATTTTAATGCACTAGCTTTTGATTAATTTGGACTGTTAGTCTTAGAAATTCTAGGAGAGAAAAATTAAAAATTATTACAAATAAAATAATATATTACTTGTAGAGGCCATAGAAAATAAAATCTCCTAATGCTGCTGTGACTGAGGTGATACTTAAAAAGAGTCCTTTTCTTTTAGACATTTATATTGACATGTATATATATCATTGAAATGGCATGATCATTGGGATTTACTTCAAAAAGGAGTATGCATTAAGGATAATGGTGGATGTATATATGAAGCAAAGTAATTGTCATTGCTAGATGCTGGTCATGCTGATGTTCATTATATCACTCCGCTTCCTTTAGTTTATACGTTGGGCAATTTCTATGCCTACTATGCAGGTTTTGGGTCCACGCCAGCCAATAATATAGTCACACCTACATCAATAACTAGTCTCAGCTGCTCCCAGGATCTCTCTTGCCCAATAGGATATCTGCAGAAACCTACCGTCATCATGATGCAGAAATATATTTTGAAAGTAGGAAATTAACACTCCTTGGGACAGTTCTTGACTTGTGGGAAACAGGAGCTGCTGGTCAATTCTAGAGGATATCTCACACAGCCCCTTAGACAGTCCCTAGTAGAAATGCTACTTCAGTTCCCACAGTGTGATAAGCTTGATAATATATTATTAGATGGATGTTTACCCCTTTCCTGTCATAGTCTTCCTGGTCTTCTTCTGTTCCTTAGAATTTCTTCCAAAAATAAACTACCTGCATTGATACCTTATGATAATTTCTAAACACATATAGTCTTAGCCCAAACCTTTATCTCAGGCTAAGACTATTTTTATACTTAAAATTTTTCATAATAAAAAGTTTTAACAAATGTTTTTGCTTTACCTTTTTATATCTCTAATGAGATTTATATTTTTAAATAAAATTTTTAATAAAGTAATTTAAATAAAGTAATGCTTGTTCCTTTAACAATTGGAATTTTATATTGTTACTGTTCTCTTGTAACTTATGTTTATATTTTATTTCTCCATAGAATTTTAATGTTTTATGATTTAAAGTCTTTTATTGATTATTCAATCATAATTATCTGCAACAAATATATGCATATAAATTTGTTTTATTAATTTTTAAACTTTCTGTAACCATAAGCATTGAAGCATTAAAATATTTATTCTGGATTGAGTTAATATTACAAACACCTATAACACTCAATTGATCAAAAGTAATAAAAATATATTTCAAAATTTAAGAAACTATTATTAAACATAAAGAGTAAAATTTATTGGAAACACATCTCAGTGAAAAAGATACAGCTTTCAGTTCATGTGTTGTGGAAAAATATTATTACCACAATGAGAAAGATTTCAGCATCAATTTTATTGTTACTTTTCATTGTTAAAGATGTAAATTTGAGAAAACTTGCTCATATAAGTAGGTAAGAAGGATTTTTCTTAATATCAGTGTCACTCAGCTTCTTGAAATCATTTTGAGTTATGTTAAAAATCATATTGTGATATATCATCAAAAATTACTTTTATTAGAATATTATCTTGATAACATGATTAGATTTTCCTGCAATTTTAGTGATCTCACAAAATTGGAAACCTACTTTCTTATCAAAGGATATGTTAGGGGTAACTTTATTAAGACACCAATATTTTGAATCATTCCTTGTTTGGCAGTGCATCCCAGAAAATGCATTGTAAAAATAGGATGGGTGAGAGATGCTGTTCTTTTATAAAGTAGGAGGGAACAATTGTGAAGAGAAGTTTTTTTTTTATATGAGTTTTTATTTAAATTTAGATATAATTTATGTGTCATAAAATTTACACTTCAATATTGTACAATTCAGTGGTATTTAGTAGTTTCACAAAGTTGTGCAATCATTATTCCTATTTAATTTCAGACTATTTCTATTACCAAAAAGAAACTCTATAATCATTAGCAGCCAGATATAGTTCTCTCTCTACAAGTTCCTGGCAGCCACTAATGTACTTTCTGTCTCTGTGAGTTGCTTATTCTGGACATTTCATATGCAGTAGGTGGAATGATACACCATATGACCTTTTATGCCTGGCTTCTTTCACTTGACACAGTGTTTTCAAGGTTTATCCATGTTGTGGCATGTATCAGTATTTCATTCATTTTTATAGCTGACTCATATTCCACTCTAGGTATATACCATATTTTCTTCATTGATTGATTGATATGTATTTTGATTGGTTTGACTTTTTGGCTGTTAGAAAAAAATGCTACTATGAACATTCATGCACAAGCTTTTTTGTGGAGGTGTTTTCTATTCTGTTGGTTATCTTCCTGGGAGTGGAATTACTGAGTTGTGTGGTAACTGTTATACTTAACTTTCTGAGGCACTAACGAACGTTTTCCAAAATGTGGGTAGCATATTACACTCCTGCCAGCCATGTATGGGGATTTCAGTTCTCTACATCCCCACTACCACTCGTTATTTTCTGGATTTTTGATTATAGCCATCTTAGTGTACATGAAGTGACATTTCATTGTGATTTTGATTTGCATTTCCCTAATGGTTGGTGATATTGAACATCTATTTATATTTCCATATCTTCTTTGGAGAATTGTCTATTCAAATCTTTTGCCTATAATTAATTGAGTTACTTGTACTTTTACTGTTTAGTTGTACATGTTCTTTACATTTTCTAGATCTAAGTTCATTATCAGTTAAAAGATTCACAAATATTTTCTCCTGTTCTGTAGATTATTTTTTCACTTTATTGATAATGTCCTTTGATGCATAACAGTTTTTAAAAAGTTTTAAATTTTGATGAAGTCTAATTTGCCTATTATTTCTTGTTATTGCTTGCGCGTTTGGTGTCATGTCTAAGAAACCATTGTCTAATCCGAGGTTATGAAGAGTAACACCTACGTTTTCTTCTAAGGGTTATATAGTTTTAGCTCTTATGCTTAGGTCTTTGGTCCATCCATTTTGAGGTATATGGTATGAAGTAGAGGCCCAACTTCATTCTTTAGCATGTGGACATCCAGTTATCACAAAGCTACTTGTCGAAAGGCTTCTTTCCCCGTCGAATTGTCTTGGCACCCTTGTCAACAATCAGTTGACTGTAAATGTATGGGCTTGTTTCTAGACTCTCAATTCTATTCCTTTCATCTGTATAGCTAACAGTACCATACAATCTTGATTTCCATAGCTTTATAGTAAGTTTTGAAACAGAAAATGTGAGTCCTCTCACTTTGTTATTTTTCAAGTTTGTTTTGCTATTTATTCTGGGTCTCTTGCATTTTTCATATGAATTTTTGCCTTAGCTCGTCAATGTCTGTCAAGGTAGCTGGGACTTGATAAGGATTCCATCGAATCTGCAGATCAATTTGAAATATATTGCCATCTTAACAATACAATTGACCCCCAAACAAGGTGAGGGTTAGGAGCACCGACCCTCCACACAGCAGAAAATCCACGTATTTTGACCCCCTCCCAACTTAACTACTAATAGCCTACTGTTGACTGGAGGCCTTATGGATAACATAAACAGTCTGTTAACACATATGTTTTATGTTATATATATTATGTACTCTGTTTTTTAAATGAAGTAAACTAGAGAAAGAAAATGTTATTAAGAAAAATATTTAAGGAAAATAAAATCAGTTTACTATTCATTAAGTGGAAGTAGTTTATCATAAAGGTCATTTTCATGTTGAGTAGGTTGAGGAAGAGAAGGAAGAGGGTTTGATCTTGCCGTCTCAGGGGTGGCAGAGGTGGAAGAGGTGGAGAGGGTACAAATGGGGAGGCAGGTAAGGCAGATCAGTGTAGCACAGATATTTTGTTGAAAAATATCTGTGTATAAATGGATATATGCAGTTCAAACCCATGTTGTTTAGGGGCCAGCTGTATTCAGTCTTCTAATCCTTGAACACAGAATATCTTTCTTTTAAGCCTGTTTATTTTCTTCCAACATGGTTGTAGTTTTTGTTACGTAGTCTTGCACTTTTATTTGTTAAATATTTGTTAAATTATTTGATGCTATTGTAAGTAAAATTACTTTCTTAATTCTGTTTCAAAGTGTTTGTTACTAGTGCATAGCTATACAGGTGATTTTTATGTATTGATCTTATATTCTGCAACCTCACTGTACTTGTTTATTAGTTCTAATAGCTGTTTTGTAGATTCTTCAGGCTTTTCAATAAGCAAGATCATGTCATTTGCAAATAGAGATAGTCTTATGTCTTCTTTTCCAACCTGGATGCCTTTTGTTTCTTTTTCTTGACTAATTGCTCTGGATTGAATCTCTAGTACAACAATGAATAGAGGTAGTGACAGCAGATAGCCTTGTCTTGCTCCTGTTCTTAGGAGAAAGTCTTTCCATTGTTTGCAATTACAACATTAGCTTTATGTTTTTGTAGGTGCCGTTTATCATGGTGAGGAAGTTCCTTATGTTCTTAGGTCTTTAATCCATCCATTTTGAGGTATATGATATAAGGTAGAGGCCCAACTTCTTTTACATGTGAATACTCAGTTGTCCCAAAACCACTTGTTGAAAGGCTTTAGTTTGGTATATGTATGTGTGTGTGTTTCATCACAAAAGGATATTGTTGAATCTTGGCAGATGCTTTTCTGTATTATTAAGATAAAGTTTTTGTCCATGATTTTATTAATATAGAATATTACATTGACTGATTTCACACCTTGAACAGACTTGTCTTCTTGGAATAAATCCCACTTGTTTATGTTATATAATCCTTTTTACACATTGTTGGATTTGGTCTGCTCACATTGTATGGAGAGTTTCTGTGTCTGTATTCATAAGGTCTATTGGTCTGTAGTTTTCTTTTTTAGTAATTGTTTTGCCTTGTTTTGGTATCAGAGTAATTAATACTGGCCTCATAGAATGAGCTAAGAATTGTTCTCACCCCTTGCATTTTTTGTAAGAGTTTCGGAAGGATTGGTTTAGTTCTTTCTTAGGCAGATCGGTTTTATAAAAGTTGAGAAAAGTCAAAACAATGTGGTTATAAGGCACCAATTACTTATGCCAGGCTTTTAGATATTTGTATATGCAACTTATTTTCTACAATATTGGAAAGTCATTTATTAATTACATATTTATTGAACATCTGCTGTGCTAGGAACTGGGGTAGGAGCTATAGGTAAAACAGTGAACAACAATGATCTATGCCCTGTGAAGGTTATAGTCCAGTAACAATGGGAGACAAGAAACAAGTGAAACAAGTAAACAAAAGCCAAACAAATACTGTTGGCAAGGACATTACCTATATCTCTCTCTAATACCACCTCCTTAATATTGGAAACAATGACTTAAATGCGTTCTGTACACAATAAAGGTGGAATCATTTATTTTGGTACGGTCATTGCCCTACAGCTTGGCTGAGAAGATTAGGTTACACACATGGAGTAATATGAGAATTATTTAAGACAAAGTAGGATTTTATAGTTCTCCTGCTATAGTAGGGGAAAGGAATATATTATATAAAGGGTTGAAAACCTAACTCTCAAAGTCTGATGCATAAGACAGAAAATGACTCAACAATACATCTTATCCACAAAGCTAACCATTGTTCAGATGATGACTCTTACATTAGGATAATTTCTTAAACTGCCATATGCAAAACAAACAAACAAACAAACAAAAACACCGGGAGGTCTTCCTAAAATGCAGATTTTGACCCCACAATTCTGTGGGACCACAAAATCCTGCATTTCTAGTGAACTTCCAGGTACTGGCTGTGTTACTGGTCCAGAGACCTTACTTTGAGTGACGAGGCTTTATCCCCTTTCCTTCTTGCCTGAAAGCAAAGAACCAAGAGACAGCTGATGAATTAGATAGGAAGAATTCCTTCAGATTTTCCAAGGTAACTGAGTGGCTGCAAAACCACCCATTGATGAGACAGCTAGAAAAATCATCTGAGTCTTCATTTAACTCACAATATCGTATGAGAAAACCAGCAGAGAAGGAACACGGAATGCTTATCCTCTTGAATGATGTCATTTATGCCAAAACTTAATTATAAGCGACCATCCATCTTTCCTGTCAAACAATGCAATGCACATAGGCCAAATCATTTTTAATGTAAATATAAATGATTCTTTTGTGTAGCCATTGGGGAGATGGTTAATTTGGAGGGGAAGAGGAGGATGGATAGTTAATTCTACTTTGTAAAGGGAAACTTGCCTCAGTGCCTTGAAATTCTGTACCTATTAGGAAACAAAACAAAACAAAACCGTAAAACACTGGTGATTGGCAATTGGCTTACTAGTGTCCACAATGCAGGGATTTGCCTTGAAGAATTTTACTTTATTTCTGCTTTCCAGTCAGATATTCAACCTAGAAATACGTGTTTCTTTTATCAGCATGATGACTTTTTCTTCTCATTTATATGGTTGTGTTTTCCAGCACATTTGTGTTCCCACAAACAGTTCTCTGGAGTTTTATATATGAAGAAGCTTTTAAGTAAAAGGTCAATTTGGTAAAAACCAAAATTATTCATTGAAACCAAGATACTATGCTGTGAAACCAGAAAATATAGAAACCATGAGCTCTTCTTATTGGTACATAAACTCATGTGTTTGAGACCATTGCAAACCTGAAATCACTCAATTTCAAATGCTCTTAAAGTACTAGGTAACTCTGTGAATCTTGATAGGAGAAAATGGAGAACAAGAGTAACAAGGTGTATCGGGCATGGGTCCAGCAGGGAGCTGATTCAACAGAGGAAAGAGTATGCATATTGACCAATACAGTAATCGAGATGAAAATTACTCACTTTGGTCTATAATCTTCCATATATGTAGGCATATGATGCAATTTTTACAGATGATAGTCAGAAATATGTCCAATAATTTTTGAAAATCATTCTAAAACCAACTTCCTTTAACATTCATTTTTATGCCTGCTAATATGTTTGGGACTGTATTAGGGAATGTAAAGGATACAAAAAGGGATAGGGCATTGCTCCTAAATTCAAGGAAACTATGAGCAAACTGCTAAAGTAATGCTCATCTTGAAAGGGAATGTGAAGAGAGAAGGAAAGAGAGGGAGAGAGAGAGACAGAGGCACACAGAGAGAGAATGAGAACTCACCTCTGTGATGCCTAGGAGACTTTCTAGAGAACATGTGTTCAGGAGGTAGGGGATCAGAGAGTTGAATCATCTCCCCAAGATGAGAGAAAGACAGACTCTGGCTTGGTCCCAGGCTTTAGAGGGCCCTCTCCAACTGTCCTTGTTGTGTCCTCCCTGTGGAGCAAGAGTCTGCTGGGCCAAGTGCATGTGCCCAAAAAGAGCCCAGTCCCCTTCTAGACATGCTTCAGGTCCAAGCACTCAGAACCCTGGGATTGCCTACTTCAATGACTCTGGGTTGGCTTCCAGCACTGTGCAGGTGTGGATGCCTCACTGCTACAGGGCACACTGAGGCTACCTCACAGGTCTCCATCAGGAGGCTAACTCTTGGGAATATTCCCAGGTCTCCTCAGCACTCTGAAGATGATTTCTGTGGGGCCATGTAGAGGGAGAAGTGTGCTCATGATAAAAAGGAAAGTTGTGTTGCCCAGGGCATACTTTCACTTTTTTATATCAACCAACTTCTGGTTCTGATGGAAAACTGGAATTTAAAATCAAACTTGAGACTCTCAGCTCAGTATCCCTACCCTGTTTCACATTTTCTTCACTGTATGTTTGTATTTTCTCCCCAAATTCAACTTTAAGGTTTTTCTTGGAATAGACACTAAAGTAGGAAAAAGAAGAAAGGAATAAATTGTCTTTCCACCAACTCTGGCCATTTCACTCAAATCTTTCCTACTATTTCCTTTGCCATTCTTTTAGTTTGGAGGAAATCAGAAAGGAGAGAGGAGAGGCCAAAAGGGAGAAAGAGGAGTAAAAAGAAAAGATTTCCCCTGTGCTATTTACGTCTTGCTCTGGGGCTACTTCCCAAGGTATAGGATTATAACTGCTGATGGGCAGAGAGGGAGACAAAGACTGCATTTCATTCTTTCTTTCTCCAGCCTCCAGAGCTGACATGGAATTAAGAGGATCTCTTTCTTTATCCATTGCCAAGAGCAGACACTAGTGGCAGTAGTCCATATTCCATGCTGGGTAGGAGTTTCTGACTTGGTTTCATGGTTTGGGGGAAAAAAAACATCTTTTGCAATGTTTTCCTAGTTGTAAATTTCCAAAAGAAAAGCTTCAGTTGTTGCCATAGTGGCCCTGTGGCTGGCACTATTGCCTGCCTCATTGCCAGCCACTAGAGAGCCTATTGGGCAGGAGAGGTGGTGGAGATGTTTTCTTTATGCTCTATTTGTTATGCTTTTATAATTACTGCCTGATATGGTTTGGCTTTGTGTCCCCACCCAAATCTCATCTTGAATTGTAGTTCCCATAATCCCCACGTGTCATGGGAGGGACCAGGTGGAGAAAATTGAATCATTGGGGCAGTTTCCCCAATCCTGTTCTCATGATAGTGAGTGAATTCTCATGAAATCTGATGGTTTTATAAGAGGCTTCCTTCTTTGCTTGGCATTCATTCTGTCTCCTGCCAGTCTGTGAAGAGGTGCCTTCTGCCCTGAATGTAAGTTTACTGAGGCCTCCTCAACCATGTGGAACTGTGAGTCAATTTAACCTCTTTTCTTTATAAATTACCCAATCTTGAGCATTTCCTTATAGCAATGTGAGAATGTGCTAATACATGGGCTGCATGTCAGAAGCTACTGCATTGGTTTTAGTGCTCTATTTCTGTACCTGTTAGATCCCTATTTGAAAATGCTTTTCTCCTTCTTTCGTTATGAATTCACAAAATTAGAACTTAAATCCTCTCCATTTTCCACAGTATCATCAAGCTGGCCTTGTGATAGGTGACATATTTTTTGACCAAACGACCAAGGGAACGTTTAAGAATTCATTAGCCAGGTCTCTTAGATCCTAGTGTGTCATAACATTAGTATAAACTTCTAAAAGAAGGAAGATAACTCCAGCCAACATTTTCAACGTACCTTTTTAAGGGAAATCTCAATAGCAAATGAAATGTATCGTCAGTCGGCCAATAAAAATTGACCACCTTTAAAAAGCTCCTTAGGCCTAGAGTGAGTTAAAAATAAAGTGTAGGATGTGGTCACTGCCCGCAATAGGATGGGAGATAGTAAGAGTTGTCCTAGACAAATAACCAGAAATGTTTATAGCTGTGTGTCCTTGACTTTAGGTTGTAGAAGGTGTTTCTATGTTTGAGGTCAAATTCAGATAGTAAACATTATACACTGGGGCAATTATTCCCTAGATCTGAGGGATAAAATTTATCCAAAGGAGTTTTAAGACCAAATAAATTACAGGGAGACTTAGTTCCTCTTAACTGGTATAGAATTAGCCTGGCTTATTATGGGCTTCTCCTTCCAAACAAACAAATATGCAAATAAGTCAATACAAACACGTAGATTGCACACACCAACTAAAGAACATCAACACAACCAACAAGGCAAATGGGAGTGTGTCTTTCCAGGTAGAGAAATGAACAGACAATGTGTTAGAGGAGTTCTGGGAGATTTTGAAAGTAAATGTGTGACCTGTACATTTATTCAAATATAACATTTCCTGACCTGGTGTTATTCAGATATAGTTTTGAGAGCTGTTAATATGTGTGCTATGGAAAAAACAAAAGGTAGCCAAATAAATGGAAAGGCAAGCATGTTATTTTATTTCATAGGATCTAAGAAACCTTTGATTGTAAGGTGCACCATTTTTTAATGGACTACTAAGGAAGAAAAAGCACTGCTAATTAAACTGTGTCATGCTATTGATTCTAAGATGCAGCCTAATTTCACAGATGTTAAAATGTAGAAAACAAACATGAGTTTTCAAATTGATGAAATTTGGTATATCTTCTCTTTTAAAGATTTACAACACATTTTAATAGCGTTGAGAAATCCCATAGGAAAGAAATCTGTTTAATTCAGTTTTCTCTTATTTTTCTAACACGAATACTTTTTCTGGGCAAACGTCTGTATGAATTCATGCATTAAACATGTTTGATGGATTTGCTTCCTTCTCCATACAAATACCCTCACTCTCCAGGCTCTCTAGTAACCTTCCAGCCTTTGGGCTTTCTTGCTGCTCTGAGTTCAAAGCATCCGGGTTACCTTTCTAACTCTGAACACCTATTTGTCATTATTTTTCTTTCACCAGTGATTATACACATATTCTTGTTTCTGTCAAAAATCAATGCAAAGTTACTTCTTCTCATGACACTTCCAATGCAAGTGTGACCTGCTGAAGCAAAAGATGATGGCTACTTCCTCTTTTACTGCCCTCAGGACCTAGCGTAGAGCTCTCCACACATAATTAACTAATGAGTGATGCTGATTGATGGGACTTTCAGGTAAATATGCATCCATTTCTAGACAATAAAGGGGAAAAATACCTCTTCCTGAAATTTCACTTATGGAACTGAATGGCAATGATGGTTGTAAAAGGAGAGAAATATTTGAAGTGTGAGACAAGGTATAGAGTTGATTAAAGAAAAACAAAAAAGAGGTAGTAAGTAGTGTATACATAAAAGAATGAGAGAAGTGAATCAGACTGATGGTCACATTTGGGATTTGAGCACTAGGCTGCACTTCTTCTTTAGAGCAGATATCAGCAAACTGTAGCCCATGGACCAAATATGATCAGTTTCCAGGTTTTATAAACAATGTGTTATTGAAACACAATCATGTCTGTTTCTTTACACATAGTTTATGGCATCTTTCATACTACACTGGCAGAGTCAAATAGTTGCAACAAAGATCTTATGACCTGCAAAAGCAGAATATAAACTACTTGGCTTTTTATAGAATACATTTTCTGATCCCTGCCCTGCAGCAAGGACACTTGCCCAGTAATAATGCGGGAGAGAGTTTTCACTGTCTGGAGCCTATTTCTCTCTTCCTTCTGCCTACTTTCAATGCCAAGGGAAGGTTATGATAGTGTTTCATGGTACCTAGTACTTTTACTTTATTCTGGGAAATCTCAGTGTTGAATTTCAAAAAAGAAGGAAGAAGAGGACATTCATGGCAGAGCTACCCACTCCTTGAGAGCTCAGATAGACTATTGGCCCTAGTTCCCCGGCAAGTGGAGTGTGAAGATGATGCTAGGATAATATATTAAATATATCTTCCTTTTCTGGGAAAGCAGCTTTTTAGCCATATCACTATTCATACTCATTGAACATATATCTCATTAAAGGTTTTATTGCTTTAAAATGAGCTTCTGGTTGAGATAATAGTATTGAATCAAGATTTAGTTTATACTGAAACAGTTTGATTGGAATATCATAGTTTGAGGAAGCAAGGAAAAGGCCAAAAGTGCTTACATTGGATGTAATTTAGTAAAAATGGAAAGTTCAGGCGTTTCTGGCATATAGAGTACATTTATAGCATTTTGGCTTTTCACATTCATCTTTTAAAGTTCCCAGTTACAACATTTTCTTTTCTTGGTCTCTTAAAAATAATGAATAATTTTGCTCTGTACCGATAGCTTGAGATATTTTGTTATGTGTTAATTCAGAAGATAACATTTCTTTTGAAAATGCTCACTTTAGCCTGAATATTAGAAATGAAAAGTCTACCAGCTAGAAATCTAAAACTACTCACATCATTGGGTTCATATCATTAAATTGTTTTGAGAATCTTACTTAGGGGTCTGGAAATAGTAACCATCCATTCAGTATATCAACTCCAGAGTTGATTTCTCATTGAGTAAGTATCCCCATATGCTTCATACTTTAGCATTAAGTAGGTGCTTTTTAGTAAGCATTAAAAGTCATACTTTGAAATGTCATGCCTACCCTCCATCCTGGTAGGATTACATGTCTGGAAACTCCTAAAAAGATCTCTGTCAATATCTGTTGTCCACCAAATATTTGTCTTTTTCTACTTCCAGACAGTTGGTAGTATATTTTCTTGCTTTCTTTATGTTAGAAATTGCCATTGCTTTGACTACTGGAATGTGAGAGGAATTTTTGTGTCACTTCTCTTTGGAAGTTTTAAGAGCCCACATGCAAATAACCTCTACCACTTCCTCTTTTTCCAGCCATAACAGTCTGTGACATTTCAAATGGTATGGGCTCTGCAAATCTGGGTTCCAGAGTGGAGTGGGGTGCAGGAGAGCTCTCAGCCCACTTGTGCAGGATATGTAGTTAGAGCAAAAAATAAAACTTTGTGTTTTAACCCACTGGACTATGTAGTTTCATTTGTCACTGCAGCATAACCTGGCCCTTCCTGACTAATTCAGTATCTCTAAGATAGCTTATTTATTTATTTTTTTAAATTCTTCATGGTGAGAGTAGGTAGGCTCTGTCAAGAAACAATCAATGAGTTTTCAAACAGACTCATTTGAACATGTGCATGGCATTTTAGTCAATGGTTTTATATTTGTACACCTCTGAGATACAATATATACTCTGTACTGTCTGCTCACTTTGTGTTGTTGTTGTTCTCTATTTATTTTATTCCCAAGGAAGAAAACATTTGAAGGAATACTTTAGAAATTGAATGTATTAAAGGCAGTCCAGCATTCCTTGGAGAAAGCAACCCTAAGAAGGAATTGAATGGTATTAGGCCTGGGGGAAATGCAGCTAAAGAGTAACAAGCTATTAGCAAATTGGGTTGCTTTCAGCATAACATAACACAACATAACAGGATAATATAAATATGGATTAGCACTCCACTCCAAGTTTTTATTGCAAGAGGTACAGTTGATATGAGTGGAGGAGTAGCTGAGACAAAGATTTTGCCAGAAAAAAATATTTTTTGTATATGTCAGACCACTTAATCCATTTCTGGGCTCAGTTTTAAGCCCAGGCATTATGATTGTTAACAATTTGTAACCTTTTTAAACTTAGAGAGACTAAGGCTCTTCTCACACTCTTGAAAAGCATGCACTTGAACAGTTCTAGTTGCAGAGCTGTCTTTCTTTTCTCTTCTGTTTAGTGGGCAGCAATCTCTTCCAAAAGCTTTCTGTTAGGACTAGGCTCTTTCAGACTTCTGAGAAGGCAGCCGCTGAAGGAAAGAAGCCACTTAACTAGTTAGTGTAGGTTTGTGTCTGCATAGAACAAAGCCATGTTCTTTGCCTATTGTTCCATCTATAGCCACATGCACATATTAGCAGCAATAATAAAATATTGCTGCATTATCCCCAAAGTATAGGCCTCTGATAAGATAAAAGCTTTTTTCCCAGAGGGGTTGGTTAGTGTATGGGAGTGGGAGATTGGAAAGGAAGGAAATATATTAACCTGTGGTTCTGAAAGAAATGGCCTCTTCCATTATAAAGAAAATGCACACGTTAAACATGTGTGACTAGCAAAATCATAAGAGATCAGTTGCCATCTCAATCTACTTACGTTAGTTTATAGGACTAGTAAGTGGTTAGAATGTCGCAGACTGATCCAATGGGAAGAGGCCGATTAAAGACATACAATGAGTTAGAAAATAAAAACAAATAAAAAAAGAATCAGAGCAGGAGACATTATTGGATAAGTGGAAACTTGGAAAGTACTCCAAATATCTACAGTGTTTCTTGTGAGATTCATGCAATAATCTCTTCTTTTCATGCCCTTGGATGAATCTATTATTTCTGCATAATTTTCCTTTATTATAGTCTTTGATGTGAGAATATATATAGCATACATTTAAGTAATGAAGCAGAATAATACAATAAACAGCTGTGAAGTCACCACCCCATTTTAGAACCACAAACATTATTGCATTGCTTATATAATCGTCTCATATCCCACATCCCTCCTCCCAGCCTGAGGTTGAATTTGTGTTTAGGATTTCTTGCTTTATTACAAACCATTTACACATACACATACAATTCACACTTCCACATAGTGCATTGCTTTGTTTTGATTGTTTTTCTGAGCTTTATAAATATGGTATACCTTGTGTTGTCACTGAGACTTGCAATTCTTACCCAATATTCTGTTTTTGAGATTCATCCATGTTGTTTGTGGGATTCTAGTCCAGTTATTTTTCCTGTTCTATAATTTTCCATTAGGGACTATACTACAGTTTGTTCATCCATTCTCCTGTTGGTGGGCATTTGAGGAGTTGTTTCCTGGTTTTCTGCTGCCGTGAACAGGACTTCTATGATTATTCTTGTTCATGTCTACTGGGGAACATGGGCAGAAGTTTCCCTAGAGTATTACTCTGACTTGTAGTGCGTATGAATATTCAATTTTATGCCATAATGCCACATTTTCTTCCAAAGTAGTTGTACCAGTTTGCTTTTATACCATCAATGTATATGAATAAAAGTTCCTATAAATCCATACCTTCCACTCTTTGATATCATGTCTTAACTTATGTCAATCTAGTATATAAATGGTATCACACTGTGGTCCTAACTTGCATCCCCATGATTGCTAATGAGTTTGAGCATCTTTGCAAATGAACTTATGTGAACAGAAAATCCTAAATCTAAGCAAGTCAGATATTAAGTGCCTCGTTTCTGATAAGATCCCCCAAAATCTGGGGGGTAGAAGGTGCTAACGTTGTAAAATAGCATCAGAGGTAAGGGAGTCCCCATTTGAAATTGAAAGGAAGTATGACCCACAGCAAGGCGATATATAATTAGAGTCATTTTGCTCTTTTATTTTTAGAAGGAGACTTATCTTATCAAAGCATATGACAAAAATAATTAAGATATGGGTGCAATAACAGAATTTTAAATAAGAGCAGTGTCAATAATAACAAAGATAATAGCTACTATTTATTGATTTTCTTCTCTGTCTTGCAAAGTACCTTATGTGTCATATCTCTGACCCTTAACAGTAATTTTTTCAGTAGAGCTCCTATTCCTATTTTAGTTAAGAAAGCTGAAGTGCATATAAGCTAAATAACTTACAAAAAGTAACAAACAACATTGCTGGATGATGCCACATTTGGCATATAGGAATTAAAATTATGCATAAAATGAATTTTAGTACACATATGACTTTCTCCTGAAAAGATACAGCATTTGATTATATATATATAATTTGATAACTATGTCTGTGATTTCTTTGTAGGATTACATCAATATACTCTGATGGTAATTGTTTATGAAGCAATTAGGATTGGAACAGTTTATTTCTGATTGGTGAAGGAAAATTATGTATCACTGGTTGCTTTCTCTCCTTGATAAATACCTTTTGACATTTAGCGTCCCACTTGTGAAATGGGTTTGGCAACCCCCTTCTTCTTTCTTCTTCAGTGGTGTGGAGTAGAGGGCAGCTCATATGAGGCCTGACTTTTGACTGGATAGAAAAAAAGAGAGACTGGAAAATGTCAAATTATTTGGTGAAAGAGAGTCCTATGATTGGATCTGCTACAATTTAATCTCTAAAATCTTGGGGCAGTCAAAAATTATAACCTGTCTGGATAGTAGCATCCTAACAACACTATTAAAATTCTGTTATTTAAGCAAAATATCTGGATTTAATAAACTTTAAATCATCTTATATAGGAGAAAGTTTAGTAAGGCTCAATAAAACCATGGTCCTTTCCCCTGCTTTAATTTATTGCTCGTTGGCCAACAACACTCTCATGGAAGCCACCAGGCCTGGGTGTGCAGTTCCTCTGATTCATGCACCATGGACTGGAGCTCAGCGTTTTGTGCAGCCGTTATCTTTCAACTCTCACTCTAATCAGCAGTCTTGCACAGCTTGATCTCCCCTTTAATTTAGAATTTGTCTTGTTTTTTGGCTGCTGGCTGCCTTCAGAAAGGAATGAGCATTCTCAGTGAGTAAATGTAACTAACTCCCCAATCCTCACCCCCTTCCCACCCCAGCAATCATTAGTCAGAACATCTGTTCACCCTGAATTTAGAACATGATAGAGGTCATACCGGGATTTTTGGTTAGGATCTTTTAAACTTCAATTATTTACTAGAATGAAAGATCCTGAAAAGAAGGAACTGCATCCTATACTCAATTGTAATTCTGAACCTGAGCATAAGGCCTAGTGCCTATTAGGGCCAAGACAATAGTTATTCAATTACATTGAATATTTACATCTGAGACAGTAACTCATGTTGGTCTCTAGATGAGAAGAACCAGAAGAGCCACATTTTGTCAGAGAGATTTATGTTGTAACATATCCGTCACTGGGGAAGAATCTTGTTAATGACCTTATTCTTTTTGCATCATTCCTCTTACACATTTAACTCTGAGGGGCAGGAGTGAGAGTTCAGTTCTTGAGCCAGGCACATGTGGAACAGATCCCAGCTTTGTTGCTTTCTAGCTTGGTACCTCTGGGCAAATTACTTCAATATTGTAAGCCTCAGTGTTCTCATCTCTAAAATGGACATGTATAGTCACAACTATTTTAGTGTAGAGTTTCGAGATGGTATTGGTAAAGTACATGCAGTGAGTGCTCAGTGAATGATTGCTATAATGATTATTATTTTACAACCAGTATCAAAACTAATATTTATACTCAGTGAACCTGTAGCCAATTTTTCCATTCAGCTTCAAGATATGAACTTGGCACCATCTAAAACAATTATTCACAGAAATAATTACTTGCTTTACTTTCATGTACCAACAATAGACATTCAATGATAGTTGCAACAGCATGATTATTTTGTAGTATAAAATGAATCTTTTGCCTTAGCAACTACCTTCAAAAATATATTTTTAACTGGCCGTAAGACATCGATCTCAAAACCAGTTTTACTTTATTATTTATTCTTTTTGTTTATCATTTTCTTTTATTGAATACCAAGTCTTACAGTGTATACCAGTCAGCTATTGCTGAAAAACAAACCATCCCAAACACACAATGACTTGAAATAAAAGTCATTTATTCTCACCCACACAATTGTAGCTTGTATAAAAGTTGGCTAATCTAGGCTGGACTTGGCTAGTTGGCCCTGCTTTAAATGGCAGGTCTGGCTAAGTCCAGGTTCTTATCGCATGTGGGGTTCACGTCTGTTCCATATGTGTTCATTCATTCTTGGCCTAAGCTCTTCTCATGTTGATGCTAGAGGCACAGAGGCAGACACATTTTAAGCCTTTGTTAATATCATATCTGCTAACATCCCACAGGCAAAGCAAGTCACATAGCTGAATCTAAAGTCAGAGAAATATATTTATCCTGTAGAGACAGAGGGTCAGAAATAAAAATATTTGAGCAATAATCAATCTATCAGGAAGTATAACAACATGGGAAATTCTAAATTAAGACCAGTGGGTATATGAATGATTTTTTTCCCCCAGGTACTTTCATAGCAATAGTGACTGAAAAGGGGACTCATTTTAGGGGTACATCTTTAACCAAGCTTGTATCACTAAGTGTTCAGAATTTAGACTATTCAATTCAGTATGCCTAAGAGGGAGGTATGCAACAGAGCTTAAAAAACCCCAGCAAATAAGAAAATAGACTCAAGTGAGTCCTAGGGGATATTTCTAAAGAGATCACTATTACTTCTAGCAAATACAATTTATGCTTCCTGCAAGAGTACTATTTTGGGCTTTTGTTTTGTTTTTTTTTTAGACAGAAGAAGTAAGTTGACCTGTGTCAGGTTTCATGATTTGACTTCTGAAATATCATGTTGGGCTTTGCATATTTGGGTTAGTAGAAATTTTTATTCTAGGAGATTTCTCAGTATCCATGTTATAGGAAAAATAAAACATTGACACATACTGCATTCTACATTTCCACGGGTGTGTATTTTTTTGGAGTGGGGTGAGTTGGCATTGGTCAATGTTTCTACTCATAATTCTGCTTGCTTTCAATGAAGTCTTATAAAGAAGAATTGTCTTGAGGGCCACTGTTGGCCATGGATAGCTTTATTCAATAAAATCTGGTGACTGAAAACAGGTCATTTAGACATTTACCACTTGCAGGGAAAGGAATTTGTTTGGACAAGGAATTGTATTTTTTGAGAGTGCAATTGTATTAAAATAAACACTTCTGAAGCCAGGTTTTTCCTTCTTCCTCCTCAAGATTAGCAAGTTGAGGGCTCCTCAGCTTCTCTCCTTTGGGTCCCATGTGAGTGAGAGAGGCTGACTTAACTGGTGTGGGATGTAGCTTGGGCATTGAACTCTTTAATGCTTTTTTGGTGAATTAATTGTGCAGCCAGTGTTGTGAACCTCTAACCTAAAGTCTTGCTAATGCCATCTTTGTCATCAGAAAAACTCACTGCTTGTAGATCAGCATTCAGTGCTGTCCCCAAGGGGAGGGTGGGCATAACTGAATCTTGTCATTGTGGCTGGAGCTTTGCATCTTATCTCACTGAATTTAATCTTCACAAAAATCCCGCAAGGTGGATATAAGGTGAATATTGTTGTCCTCATTCTACTGATGAGCAAACAGAACCTCAGAGAAGAACATAGCTTGCCCTCAAACACAGGGCTTTTGTTCACAAGGTTAGGATTTCAGTCTGAAATATTATATTCAAGGCCCTGGGCCCTTCCTTACTCTGAAATAAAACTGAGTAGTCACTGTATTTGCCACCCTCTAAGCTGCCTTCTAAGATGGAGAGTAGTTTCTCATAAATGAGTGTGTGGAGGGACATATAGACAGCAGAGTATTAAGCTAAGATAGGAACAGGCAGCACTAGATGCAAATTGAAGCTAAGTATAATAAATAAACAACTGGGAGAGTAAAGGATTAGACTGGAGGTAGGTAGCTGTAGCCTGTACAGTCATGCACCAAATAACAATGTTTCAGTCAAGGATGGACTGTATATACAATGGTGGTCCTATAAAATTATAATGGGGCTGAAAAACCTCCTATTGCCTAGTGATGTCATAGCTGTGGTGATGTTATAGCTGTGGTAATATCACAGTGCAGTGCATTACTCATGTGTTTGTGGCAATGCTGTTGTAAAGAACCCCACTGTGCTGCTACTCAAATAAGAGTATACATGGCAAAAAGTTATATGAAAAAATGCTCCACATCAAACTACAAACCACTGCTCAAGGAAATAAAAGGGGACACAAACAAATGGAAAAACATTCCATCCTCATAATTAGGAAGAATCAGTGTTGTGAAAATAGCCATACCGCCCAAAGTAATTTATAGATTCAATGCCATTCTCATCAAATTACCATTGACATTCTTCACGGAATTAGAAAAAACTACTTTGAAATTCATATGAAACCAAAAAAGAGCCTGTATAGCCAAGACAATTCTAAGCAAAAAGAGCAAGGCTGGAGGCATCATGCTACCTGACTTCAAACTATACCACAAGGCTACAGTTACCAAAACAGTATGTTAATGGTACCAAAACAGAAATATAGACCAAGGGAACAGAATAGAGACCTCAGAAATAAGACCATACATTTACAACCATCTGATCTTCCATAAACCTGACAAAAACAAGCAATGGGGAAAGGATCTCCTATTTAATAAATGGTTCTGGGGAAACTGTCTAGTCATGTGCAGAAAACTGAAACTGGACCCCTTCCTTACACCTTATACAAAAATTAACTCAAGATGGATTAAAGACCTAAATGTAAAACCCAAAACCCTAAAAACACTAGAAGAAAACCTACCATTCAGGACATAGGCATGGGCAAAGACTTTATGATGAAATTGCCAAAAGCAATTACAACAAAAGCTAAAATTGACAAATGGGATCTAATTAAACTAAAAAGCTTCTGCACAGAAAAAGAAACTGTCATCAAGTGAAGAGGCAGAATAGGAGAAAATTTTTGCAATCTACCCATCTGACAAACATCTAATATCCAGAACTTACAAGGACCTTATACAAATTTACAAGAAAAAAACAACCTCATCAAAAAGTGGGCAAAGAGTTTAAACAGACACTTCTTAAAAGAAGACATTTATGTGGCCAAGAAACATATTTTAAAAAGCTAAACATCACTGATCATTAGAAAAATACAAATCAAAACCACAATGAGATACCATCTCACATCAGTCAGAATAGCAGTTATTTAAAACTCAAGGAAAAACAGATTCTGGTGAGCCTGTGGAGAAATAGGAACGCTTTTACACTGTTGGTGGGAATGTAAGTTAGTTCAACCATTGTAGAAGACAGCGTGGCAATTCCTCAAGGAACTAGAACCAGAAATACCATTTGACCCAGAAATCCCATTACTGGGTATATACCCAAAGAATTATAAATCATTCTTATTATAAAGAAACATGCACACATGTTTATTGCTGCACTATTCACAATAGCAAAAACATGGAAACGACCCAAATGTCCATCAGTGATAGACTGGATCAAGGAAATGTGGTACATATACACAATGGAATATTCTGCAGCCATGTAAAGGAATGAGATCATGTCCTTTGCAGAAACATGGATAAAGCTGGAAACCATCATCCTCAGCAAACTAACACAGTAACAGAAAACCAAATATTGTGTATTCTCACTCACAAGTGGGAACTGAATAATTAGAACACATGGACACAGGGAGGGGAACAACATGCACTGGGGCCTGTTGGGGGTTAGGGATGAGGTGAGGGAGAGCATCAGGACAAGTAGCTAATGCATGCAGAGCTTAAAACCTAGGTGACGGGTTGATAGATGTGGGAAACCACCATGGCACACATATACCAGTGTAACAAACCTGCATGTTCCGCATATGTATCTGGAACTTAAAGTAAAAAATTAAATTAAAAAAGAAAAAAAATGCTCAGCATCGTTAATCATAAGAGAAATACAGATCAATATGAGTAACATAATAACATGAACACACGTGACTTTTATCAAAAAGACAAGCAGTAATAACAGATGCTGGAGAGGATGTGGAGAAATGGAGAACCTCTTACACTGTTGGCTGGGATGTGCATTACTACAGCCACTATGGAGAACAGTATGGAGGCTCCTCAAAAAGTAAAAATAGAGTTACCACATGACCCAACAATTCCACTACTGAGTATATACCCAAAAGAAAGGAAATCATTATATCAGAAAGATTATCTGCACTCCGGTGTTTATTGCCACACTTTTCACAATAGCCAAAATATAGAATCAATCTAAGTGCCCATCAATGGATGAATGGATAAAGAAAATGTAGTACATACATATATAGGGTGAAATATTATTCAGCCATAAAAAGATACAGCAAAACCCCATCTCTGCTAAAAATACAAAAAATTAGCTGGGCATGGTGGTACATGCCTGTAGTCCCAGCTACTCGGGAGGCTGAAGCAGGAGAACTGCTTGAACCCAGGAGGCAGAGGTTGTGGTGAGCTGACATTGCACCATTGAGCTCCAGCCTGGGCTACAAGAGCGAAACTCCTTCTCAAAACAAAACAAAACACCTTGTCTTGTGCAGCAACACTGATGGAACTCGAGGTCATTATGTTAAGTGAAATAAGCCAGGCAAGGAAAGACAAATATCACATGTTCTCACTAATATGTGGGAGCTTAAAAAGTGGATCTTGTGAAGATAAAGGGTAGATTGATGGTTACCAGGATCCAGGAAGGGTGGCAGGGAGGGGATATGAAGAGAAATTTATTAATGAGTACAAATACGTAGTTTGATCGAAGAAATAAGACTTAATATTAGATAGATCAGTAGGATGACTGTATTTTACAATAATCCATTGTACATTTCAAAATAGCTAGAAGAGAATAATTAAAATGTTTCCAGAATGAGGAAAAAATAAAATCTGAAAGTGACAGATATGTCAAATACACTGATTTGATATTTACAAATTATATGAATATACTAAATTATCACATGTACGCTAAAATCATGTACATCTATTATGCATCAACAAAAATAAAAGAAAACAAGAAACTAACAAAAAATAATAAATATGATGGATTAGTAAATCTGGATAAGGAACATACAGGAATTCCTTGTACTATTCTTGTGACTTTTCTCTAAGCTTGGCATTCTATGAAAACAAAATGTAAAAGAATAAATTAATGTTAAGAAAAAGCTGTGAAACAATTTTCTTTATTTTAGGTAAGCATTCATAAAGCATTTATTAAACTGTTTAGGGAGATAAACAAAAAAAGCACAGCACATACAATTATATACAGTACATAATACTTAATAATCAACAATTATATCACTGTTTTATGGTATTTATAATTTTTCTTGTTATTTTAGAGTCAATTCCTTCTATTGATTAAAAAACATCTAAGTTAACTGTAAGCCTCAGGCAGGTCCCTCAGGAGGTATTCTAGTGGAAGGCACTGCTACAGGAGATAATGCTTCATGCATGTTATTGCCCCTGAAGACCTTCCAGTGGGACAAGATGTGGAGGTGGAAGATAGTGATATTGATGATCCTGACCCTGTGTAGGCCTAGGTTAATTTGTATGTATATGTTAAGTTTTTAACCAAAAAAAAAATTAAAATTAAAAAAAATAAAGGATTTAAAAAGTAAAAAAACATATAGAAAAGGATATGAAAAAAGAAAATATTTTTGTACAGCTGTGCAAAGTGTCTGTTTTTAACTTAGTGTTATTACAAAAAAGTCAAAATGCTAAAAATTTAAGAAGTTTATAAGGTAAAAAGTTACAATAAGTTAAGATTATTTTTGAAGAAAGAAAAACCATTTTTATGAATTTAGTGTACTTGAAGTGTATAGTGTTTATAAGGTCTACAGTAGTGTACGGTAATGTCTTGGGCTTTCACATTCACTCACTATTTGCTCACAGACTCACCCAGAGCAAACTCCAGTCCTGCAAGCTCCATTCATGGTAAGTGCTATATGCAGGTGTTTAATATTTGATATTGTATCTTTACTGTAACTTTACTATGTTTATATCCACAAAGATTTATCATGGTATTACTATATCCATACACTATTTAGTACATGCCCTACAGGTTTGTAGCCTAGGAGCAATAGGCTATGCCACATAGCCTAGGTGTGTAGCAGGGATACCATTTAGGTGTGTGTAAGTCACTCTGATGTTCACACAAAGATGAAATTGCCAAGCAGCACATTTCTCAGAACTCACCCCATTGTTTAGCAATGCATGACTGTACCTGTATTAGCTACGGAAGACTTGCCAGATGTTTCTTTGATTACAGAAGGGTGGATGGGAAAAATGGGAATTTCCAAAAATGTTGAAACATTGGAAGAGAGGCTGTTGACATGGGATTCCGGGAATTGAGAGAACAGAGGATGGGCAAGATGATTCCAGAGGAACTGCTTTGGAGAAAGTTTGGAGATGAATGTCAGGTGAAGAGAAGGGGAATCAAAGAGGTACTTGAGATCAAGAGAAAGGTCTGAGTTGAGCTGGGGAAACTGGGTGAACAGGGCTCTCAGAAGGAAGAAGAATCCCATCTGTCCTCCAGACTGAGGCCTGGCTTCTTCTAAACATCCAACACAGGAAGCCCCTGTTTTCACAGTGATGGTTGGGGAGGGCCCAGGTCTATTTCAACTGCTGTTTATCCTGAATTCTTAACCAAAACATAAACCTCAGAAGAAAATAGATCAAAGAAGATAAATGAGAGGTGTAGAGAACGGGGAGCAAGACCATGAACTCACAGACAATGAGCAGTAATGACAAGATAGGCTTTCCTCTAGTTTTCTCTAAAATTTTGTTAGGTAGTGACAACATGAACATTTGGAATGTAGGTTTTACTTGGATGTTTCAGTTTAGATGTCGGTTTATCCCTCAGAGCTGAAAGTATTAATACTTGCAGACACTGAGCTCTTGTGGTTCGTTTCTTGTTAATGTTTCTGAATTGGATCTTGGGTGGCACACTAATAAAGTTCCTCTCTGGTCTCTCAAGGCTGAAGATCAATTTTTTCTTTCATGTAGTATACTAATAAATTAGAAAGCTGCATTTACATTCTTAATCAACTGATAATAAAATCTTACTGTATTGTAGAAAGGTGTGCTTTTATTGATTTTAAAGTATTTATTTGTACATGCTTCCATTTTATTCATACAAAGGTCTTCTGAAATAGTCAGAATGCCCCAGTTTACAGATAAAGAAACTGAGGAAGTTTGACATGGTTGTAGGATCTGCCCTAGGATCCTGATCAGTAAATGCCTGAGTCAGCAAATTAACTGGCTTCAGTGAAGGGAGCCACAGTGTGGTCTTTGTGCGGCACATTTTGCTTTTCAAAGTGTTTTCCAGTCTAGAGACACGTTTGGTCCATGGGAACCCTGAGGAAGATAAGGCAAGTACTCCTGGCCATTTCCTGGATGTGGAAGCTGAGACTTTGAGAGAAGATGTCGTTTTCTCAAGTTCTCTGGACTAGGCACAACTAAGTTCTCCCAGGACTTTTGCTTTTACATTTGGATTTCCATCTTTTATGATGATTAAACAATACTCGTGAAAAATCCCTTTTCTTGGAGAAAAAGAAGGGAAACCAAGGAGAAGCAAGGACTGCTGCCACTGGGAATGAGATTTTCCTACTTACTCTTTCCAAATTCTAATTGAATGAGTGGAATGCATTGATGCTGATTCTTTAAGAGTAACATTCCCACATCCAATTAAATGGTGGATTATTTTGATGATGATAATCATAAACTTCGTATGTACATTTAACCCCAAATTCTTCAATTTTGTTCAAAACCAAATCTTTCAAGTTTGGTTATCTTTCTTTCCTCTCTTTCATGATTTTTTCTGCCTCACAGCATTGCATGTATCCCTTTCACAGTTATTCAGACAGTACAGCGTTCACTGAAGAAAGGGTGGACAAGATAATCCACTGGGAAGGAGGGAACTGAGTATTTTCACCTCTAATTTCTTTTTTCTCATTTTTAATTTCTAGTTTTGTGTTCGCTTTTTAATGGATATGACATATTGGTAAGTTAGTGTATTATATATATAACATATATTGTTATATACATGATCTGGTGTTATAGATATATATATATGTGCCTTATGTGTTTTATATATATATGTATATATATAATGTGCTATATATATGTATTTATATATGTATATATAACATATATACATTACATATATACTAACTTATATGTCACATAACCACATATATACGTATATATACACGTATATACGCATATACGTATATATACACATATGTATATGTATATGTATATATACACATATATACGTATATATATATATATAACATATATATGTTATATATGTCATACACTAACTTATATGTCACATAATCACACAGACATAATGAGGTATGTGCACAATACATTTTAATTTTGGGTGCGTATGCTCATAAAAGTTTGGAGACCACTAGCATTATGAGTTGAATTGTTTTCCCCCTAAAATGATGTGTTGAAGACTTTAACTCTCAGTATCTCAGAATGTGACCTTGTTTGGAAGTAAGATCACTGCAGATTTAATTAGTTAAGATGAGGTCACATTGGAGTAAGGTAGGCCTATTCCCAATAAAACTAGCATTCTTATTAAAAAATCAGTCATATGAAGACACAGAGACACAGGGAAAATGTCATGTGAGGATAGAGAAAGAGGTTGGATATCTACAAGTCAAAGAGTACCATGGTGATGTGGTTTAGCTCTGTGTCCCCACCCAATTCTCATGTTGAATTTTAATTCCTAATGTTGGGGGAGGGACCTGGTGGGAGGTGATTGGGTCATGGGGGCAGATTTCCCCCTTGCTGTTCTTGTGATAGTGAATGAGTTCTCACATGATCTGGTTGTTTAAAAGCATGTTGCACTTCCCTCTTGACTCTTTGTTTCTCTGGCTGCCATTTGAGTATGTGCTTACTTCCCCTTCACCCTTCCACCGTGATTCTAAGTTTCCTGAGGTCTCCCAGCCATGCTTCCTGTAAAGTGTGTGGAACTGTGAGTCAATTAAACCTCTTTTCTTTATAAATTACCCAGCAAGTAGTTCTTTGTAGCAGTGTGAAAGTAGGCTAATACACAAGAATTGCCAGCCATCCATAGACATGAGGACAGATACACTGAACAGGGGTTATCACTCAGAGCTTTCAGAAGGAACCAACTCTGCTGCTGCCTTGATTTCAGACCTCTAGCCTCCAGAACTTTAAGACAATCAATTTCTGTTGTAAGTCATCCAACTTGTGGTATTTTGTTATCACAGTACTCAGAAAATAATATACCTGGTTGATGTTGACAAAAAATCATCAGAAATAGTTTTTAAAAACTTGACAAATTTAAACTATTTTCAAGTAGTATAGCCTATCAAGATGACCATTTAGTTAGGAACTCTAAGAAGACAGAGCTGAAATCTGAGGACACTAGGACTCAGGGTGAGAAAGCATATCAAGTGCTTTTGAAAGACATCTAATTATTAGGGGGAAACCATGACCATCTCCACAGAAGTATTGTGTCCAAAAAAGTGCTTGGGAGACTGGGAAAAACCATCAGGTTTTCAGAACAAAAAGTTGAGTGGTTGAAGAAAGACATTGAGAGCTTAAAAGAGAAACCAGAGAGGCCTGGGGATAATTTTTGCTGGTTATTTTTTTCCCATTTGTTTATTTTCTACAAGTCAGATTTTGGAGCAATTAGCAAAATATCATGCAAATATTCCCAGTGTGACTACACATGAATAACTTTAATTCTGCTGAACATTTGTCTTGTTGCTACAAAATACATCTGCTATTTGCATTAACTTAATCTGTTAAGATATTGTGAACTAAACCACAGACTTCCAGAGACATTTAGGAAGCAAATTCCCATTTTTATTGGACACTTTTGACTAGCAAAATCTGCTTTTGTGATCACATGACCCACCCCAGGAGCACTTCTTTTCCCAGTGCTGTTTCAGACAATATAAAAAGAAACATAATGGAGCATCGCAGAGGGGAAGTGTTGGTAGAGCAGGAGGTTGCTTATCAACAACAGAAGCAAGCAGTGGAATAAATAATTATGGAAAATGGGGTAACACATGGATATGCGTTCTGTGTATTTGAAAGAGGGACAGAAATAGATTGAACTTTTGACACATGCAAAGTACCCTGTTATATACTTCACATCACGTCAATCCTATGACCATCCCATAGGGTAGACCTTAAGCAGGCAAATTATTTATCTGACATTAAACACAAATTGCAGAGTCAGGGTCTCATTCATTCAACAAATGCACCTACTATATGCCAGACACTGTTCTAGGTGTTGGGTGTAAAGAGGTAAAGAAAAAAAAAAAAGAAGAAGATGACAAAGAAGAAAGGCCACTGCTCTTAAGGAATTTAATTCTAGTTGTGAGATCCAGACATACAAAAGTAAGCACACAAACACAGAAGACACTTTCAGGTAGAGATGAATGTTTTTAATAAAACTGTGTGATGTGACATTAAGTACTTAGCAGAGAGACTTCTTTAAACACTGTGATCAATGCCTTCCATGAGGAAGGCATCTTGAAGGTGGTAACAGTAGCTGAGACTGAATCCAGTTATGTAAAGAAGAACATTCTAGGGAGTAAGAAGACCAAGTGCTACAGGTCAGGATGGAATGTTTTCAGCAAGTGGTGATGTGACTCATTACAATTTCTACAAGATTACCTTGGCTGCTATGTCAACAATAGATTGTGCAGGGAAAGAAATTGAGATATTGGCCCAGAGACAGTTATTCTTGTCCAGGTGAGCATGGATAGTGCCTTAGACCAGGGTGGAAGCAATGAAGATGCAAGGAATGGATATATTATGGATGTATTTTGAAAGCAGGTGCTATGATTTGAACATGTCCCGGATAAATGGCATCTGCTGGTAAATAGTAGAGGCTGGACTTTATCCCTGGAAACCTCCATCTGAGCTAGGAATCAAAGGCCAGTCATTTAAGCTCTCTGTAGAATAAGAATAACAACAGGGTTTCTTTTATAAAGTTTTTGTTAAGAAGAGACAGGATTAAAAACACAGCTCTTTTATAAAGTTGTTGTTAAAAGAGACAGGATCTCCTTTATAAAGTTGTTATAAAGTTCAATATATGTAACTAATAGAATGTCTAGCACATAGAAAGTTATCTATCTATATTATTTAAGTGGATATGTCCAATATTTGAACATAAGGTTGAGTTATGCCGAAGCCCATACTCATTATTTGTAAGTTGTAAGAAAAAGGTAAAGTTGATTAAAGTTTAGTGCTAGGGACACCTACTCTCTCTCTCCTTTATCAGTGAGCTCCCTACAGATTTTCTGCTTCCCAACCATGATGTGACCAAGGTCTGTCTAAACCCACTAAACCCCCCAAAGCATGGCATTTCCTGGACCTAAAGCCTACATAGTCTCCCCATTGCCCATAACATATAAAATCCATGGACCTTAACTCATATTTAATGAATGACCACCATAGTCTGACCCCAAGTGCCATTTTTGGTCCTTTCTCCTCATGGTACTTTCCTGTGCCCAAATTGGTTTTCTCATTATAAGATGAATGTGATATCCACTTTCCATATTTGTATAGTCATTCATTAATTAATTTATTTTACAGATGCCTTTTATGCGCTAGCATTGTGCTAAAAGCAGGGGCAATTAAGTGAGATTAATATATATATTGGTTCTGCCCTTGAGATGTTCTTGATCTAGTGGTGAAGTCATATGTAAGGCACACTTTATAATACAACACAGTGTGACAAGTATACAGTACATACAAGATGACAGACACCCAGAGAAGGGAGTGGCAGAGAGATAAAGACAGCAGAGTGCCCACTTCCAAGGTGAAGGCAGGAGTTAGGGAACACTGTTGCGATTGAAAGCATGGACCTTGGAGTTGAGGTAAAATACGCTCTGTTTTTGGCCCCACCAGTGAATATCTGCTTGAGCTTGGTTGAGTTCTTTATCCTTTCTGAGTCTTGGTTTCCTCATATGTGAAATGGGGATAATGGAAAAGTCCTGCCTTATAGTGGTGGGGGGAGATTAAATGAGGTAATGCATGTAAGTCTCTTATAACAGTCGCATCTTTGTGTACTGCTCCTTTATCTATTTCCATTTCCACTCTAAAAATTAAACACATGACCTAGGTACAGCATGTACCATGACACAGTTGCTCAATGAATTAACACATGGACACATGTGTCTGCATTATTAGTTTCCTGACTGCCTATCCTCAATCCATGGCTAAGGTTTTAATTCTGTTTCAGTGAATGGTAAATTATTTAGATATAGTTTCCTCCTGGATCAAGACTTTTACAACATTTATTTCATTATTATTATTATTTAACTTCTAAATCTCTATTCCTGGGAAATGTCCACTTTGGAGTTCATTTCTTTTCCCAGAAGGAGCAATTCATCAGCTTTTAGAAGATAATGATTCAGAAGGGACTGTTGAAGTCCTTGTGAAGACATAGGTTCCTGTGAGGCTTCAATACAAGGAAGGCAAATTTAAGGGCTTGTTAATGGAAGTAGTAATGTTTATAATACAACCTTCCATATCTTTTGTGTCCCAGACTCATTCTTCTTCTGTAACACTCTGATCTGCATCACTTTATTAAATAGTTGCACCTCCAGGGACTTTGCCGATAATTCACAAAAAATATCTGCTATTGGCCCTTGTTCCCCAATTATTAGGTTGTTGCAAAAGTAAAAGTAATTGAAGTTTTTGGCATTACTTACAGTGTCAGAACTGCAATTACTTTTGCACAGAACTAATAGTTTTCCAATGTATTCAGGATCACTTTCCACTGTTTCTTCAGTTTCTATTTCTCAGTGCAGTGGGATATGATTGAAGTGCAAGGCCTGGTTCATCCACAGTGAGTGCTGCTGTTACAGTCACGCCGAGAACTTTTCTAACTTCAAGCGGGTCTCAGGAAAGGGCATCTCAGGAGAGAACACCTCTGCCTGCTTCCTCAACACCAGGAAATGTCTTTGTAGAGTGTCATTAAGTGAAAGAATCATTTGAGCTTATTTCTTATGGTATGATTTAGAAGTGTCTGTAGATTGTATTGATCTAAAGTGGTTGGGTTTTACTGGCAACAAACCCCAAACAAATATACACAATATTACAGATGTAGATCAGAGAAGTTGGCTGTATTTTTAATTGGAAATTCAAGTTTTAAAAGTCTTGATCCAGGAAACTGACATTTTAGAAACAATGTCTAATTTTTTTTTTTTAGTTGTATTTGGGCTCTGGGGAACTTATGCACATCCTGTATCCTGCAGGATTGTTGCATAGGTACATACATGCCATGGTGGTTTGCTGTCTCCATCCCCACTCTGTTGCCAAGTCAGGCATTTCTCCTGGTGTTATCCCTCCTCATTCTCCCCAATCCCCCACCTGCTGTCCCTCCCTTCCACCCCTCAACCCAGCCCTGTGAATGTTGTTCCCTTCCCTGTGCCCAAGTGTTCTCATTGTTCATCACCCACCTATGAGTGAAAACATGTGGTGTTTGGTTTTCTGTTCTTGTGTCAGTTTGCTGAGAATGGTGGTTTCTAGGTTCATCCATGTCTCTACAAAGGACACGAACTCATCATTTTTTATGGCTGCAGAGTATTCTGTGGTGTATATGTACCACATTTTTTTGTCCAGTCTATCATCAGTGGGCACTTGGGTTGGTTCCAGGTCTTTGCTATCGTAAACAGTGCCACAATGAACATATGTGTGCATGTGTCCTTATGATAGAATGATGTATAATCCTTTGGGTATATACCCAGTAATGGGATTGCTGGGTCAAATGGAATTTCTATTTCTAGGTCCTTGAGGAATCACCACACTGTCTTCTGCAATGGTTGAACTAATTTACACTCCCACCAACAGTGTAAAAATGTTCCTTTTTCTCCACATCCTCTCTAGCATCTGTCTCCTGATATTTTAATGATTGCCATTCTAACTGGCATGAGATGGTATCTCAATGTGGTTTTGATTTGAATTTCTCTAATGACCAATGATGATGAGCATTTTTTCATGTTTGTTCGTCACATAAATGTCTTCTTTTGAAAAGTGTCTGTTCATATCCTTCATCCACTTTTGAATGGGTTTGTTTTATTTTTGTAAATCTGCTTTAGTTCTTTGTAGATTCTGGATATTAGCCCTTTGTCTGATGGGTAGATTGCGAACATTTTTTCCCATTCTGTTGGTTGCTGGTTCACTCTAATGATTGTTTCTTTTGCAGTGCAGAAGCTCTGGAGTTTAATTAGATCCCATTTGTCTATTTTGGCTTTTGTTGCCAATGCTTTTGATGTTTTACTCATGAAATCCTTGCCTGTGCCTATGTCCTGAATGGTTTTGCCTAGGTCTTCTTCTAGGGTTTTTATGATATTAGTTCTTATGTTTAAATCTTAAATCCATCTGGAGTTATTTTTTGTATAAGGTGTCAGGAAGGGGTCCAGTTTCTGCTTTGTGCACATGACTAGCCAGTTTTCCCAACACCATTTATGAAACAGGGAATCCTTTCTCCATTTCTTGTTTTTGTGAGGTTTGTCAAAGATCAGATGGTTGTAGATATGTGGTGTTGCCTCCGAGGCCTCTGTTCTGTTCCGTTGGTCTATATCTCTGTTTTGATATCAGTACCATGCCGTTTTGATTACTGTAGCCTTGTAGTATAGTTTGAAGTCAGGTAGCATGATGCCTCTAGCTTTGGTCTTTTTGCTTAGGATTGTCTTGGCTATGCAGGCTCTCTTTTGGCTCTGTATGAAGTTTAAAGTGTTTTTTTCCCAGTTCTGTGAAGAAGATCTATGGTATCTTGATGGGGATAGCATTGAATCTATAAATTACTTTGGGCATTATGACCATTTTCACAATACTGATTCTTCCTAACCATGAGCATGGAATGTTTTTCAATCTATTTGTGTCCTCTCTTATTTCCTTGAGCAGTGGTTTGTAGTTCTCCTTGAAGAAATCTTTTATCTCCTTTGTTAGTTGTATTCCTAGGTATTTTATTCTCTTTGTAGCAGTTATAAATGGGAATTTGCTCATGATTTGTCTCTCTGTCTGTTATTGGTGTATAGGAATGCTTGTGATTTCTGCACACTGATTTTGTATCCTGAGACTTTGCTTAAGTTGCTTATCAGCTTAAGGAGGTTTTGGGCTGAGATGATGGGGTCTTCTAAATATATGATCATGTCATCTGCAAATAGGCACAATTTGACTTCTTCTTTTCCTAATTGAATGCCCTTTATTTCTCTTTCTTGCCTAATTGCTCTGGTTAGAACTTCCAGTACTATATTGAAAAGGAGTGGTGAGAGAGGGTATCCTTGTCTAATGCCAGATTATAAAGGGAATGCTTCTAATTTTTGCCCATTCAGTATGATATTGGCTGTGGGTTTGTCATAAATTGCTTTTATTGTTTTGAGATACATTCCATTGAAACCTAGTTTATCGAGAGTTTTTAGCATAAAGGGCTGTTGAATTTTGTTGAAGGCCTTCTCTACATCTGTTAAGATGATCATATGGTTTTTGTCTTTGGTTCTGTTTATGTGGTGGATTACATTTATAGATTTGCATATGTTGAACCAGCCTTGCATCCCCAGGATGAAGCCTACGCGATCATGGTGGATAAGCTTTCTGATGTGCTGTTGGATTCGGTTTGCCAGATTTATTGAAGATTTTTGCATCAATGTTCATCATGGATATTGGCCTGTAGTTTTCTTTTTTAGTTATTTCTCTACAAGATTTTGGTATCAGGATGATGTTGATCTCATAGAAAGAGTTAGGGAAGAGTCCCTCCTTTTGTATTGTTTGGAATAGTTTCAACAGGAGTGGTACAAGCTCCTGTCTGGTAGAATTCAGCTGTGAACCTGTCTGGACCTGGACTTTCTTTTGGTCAGTAGGCTATTAATTGCTGCCACAATTTCAGCCTTTGTTATTGGTCTATTCAGCATTTCAACTTCTTTTGGCTTAGTCTTGGGAGTGTGCAAGTGTCCGGGAATTTATCAATTTCTTCCAGATTTACTGGTTTATGTGCATAGAGTTGTTTGTAGTAATCTCTGATGTTAGTTTGTATTTCCGAGGAATTGGTGGTGATCTCCACCACCAATGATAATGTTTTTTGTTATAAAAAACACAATAAATGTTTTTTATTGCATCTATTCAATTCTCTCTTTTCTTTTTTATTAGTCTAGTTAGTGGTCCATCTATTTTGTTGATCTTTTCAAAAAACCAGCTCCTGGATTTATTGATTTTTTGAAGGGTTTTTTTATGTCTCTTTCTCCTTCAGTTCTGCTCTGATCTTAGTTATTTCTTGTCTTCTGCTTGCTTTTGGGTTTTTTTGATCTTGCTCCTCTAGCTCTTTCAATTTTGATGATAGGGTGTTGATTTTAGATCTTTCCTTGTTTCTCATGTGGGCATTTATTGCTATAAATTTCCCACTAGACACTGCTTTAAATGTGTCCCATAGGATCTGGTATATTGTGTCTTCATTCTCATTGGTTTCAAAGAATATTTTTATTTCTGCCTTCTTTTCATTGTTTATCCATTTGTCATTCAGGAGCAAGTTGTTCAGCTTCCATGTGATTGTGCGATTTTGAGTGCTTTTCTTAATCCTGAATTCTAATTTGATTGTGCTGTGGTCTGAGAGACTGTTATGATTTCCATTCTTTTGCATTGGCTGAGGAGTGATTTACTTCCAATTATGTGGTCAGTTTTGGAGTAAGTGCAATGTGGTGCTGAGAAGAATGTGTGTTCTGTGGATTTGAAGTGGAGTGTCCTGTAAATGTCTATTAGGTCTGCTTGGTCCAAATCTGCATTCAAGTCCTGGATATCCTTGTTGACTTTCTGTTTCGTTGATCTGTCCAATACTGTCAGTGGAGTGTTAAAGTCTGCCACTATTATTGTGCGGGAGTCTAAGTCTCTTTGTAGGTCTTTAAGAACTTGCTTTATGTATCTGGGTGCACCTGCATTGGGTGCATATATATTTAGGATAGTTAGCTCTTCTTTTTTCATTGATTGTTTTACCATTATGTAATGCCCTTCTTTGTCTCTTTTGATCTTTGTTGGTTTAAAGAGATTAGGATTGCTACCCCTGCTTTTTTTTGCTCTCCATTTTCTTGGTAAATCTTCTTCCAATCCTTTATTTTGAGTCTATGTGAGTCTTTGCATGTGAGATGGGTCTCCTGAATACAGCACACTGGTGGGTCTTGACTTTTTAATCCAGTTTGCCAGTCTGTGTCTTTTGATTGGGGTGTTTAGGCCATTTACATTCAACGTTAATATTGTAATGTTTGAATTTGATCCTGCAATTTTGTTACTGGCTGGTTGTTTTGCCCGTTAGTTGATGTGGCTTCTTCATGGAGTCATTTTTCTTTACCATTTGGTATGTTTTTACAGTGACTGGTACTGGTTGTTCCTTTCCCTGTTTAGTACTTCCTTCGGTAGCTCTTGTAAGGCAGGTCTTACAGTGATGAAATCTCTCGGCAATTACTTGTCCATAAAGGATTTTATTTCTCCTTCACTTATGAAGCTTAGTTTAGCCAGATATGAAATTCTGGGTTGAAAGTTCTTTTCTTTAAGGATGTTGACTATTGGCCCCCACTCCCTTCTAGCTTGCAGGGTTTCTGCTGAGAGATACACTGTGAGTCTGACGGTCTTTCCTTTGTGGGTAACTCGACCTTTCTCTCTGGCTGCCCTTAGCATTTTTTCCTTATTTCAACCCTGGTGAATCTGACAACTATGTGTCTTGGGGTTGCTCTTCTTGAGGAATATCTCTGTGGTGTTCTCTGTATTTCCTGGATTTGAATATTGGCCTGCCTTGTTAGGTTGAGAAAGTTCTCCTGGATAATATCTTGAAGAGTGATTTCCAGCTTGGATTCATTCTCCTTGTTACATTCAGGTACACCGATCAAGGTCTTTTCACATAGTCCCAAAGTTCTTGGAGGCTTTGTTCATTTCTTTTCACTCTTATTTCTCTCATCTTGCCTTCTCGTTTTATTTCATTGATTTGATCTTCTATCTCTCATATCCTTTCTTCTGCTTGATCAATTCGGCTGCTGAAACTTGTGTATGCCTTGCAAAGTTCTTGTGCTGTTTTTCAGCTCCATCAAGTCGTTTATGTTCTTCTCTAAGCTGGTTATTCTAGTTAGCATTTCGTCTAACCTTTCTTCACGGTTCTTAGTTTCTTTGCATTGGGTTAGAACATCGTCTTTTAACTCAGAGAAGTCTGTTATTACTCACCTTCTGAAACCTGCTTCTGTCAATTCGTTAGACTTATTCTCTGTCTTTTTTTGTTCCCTTGATGGTGAGGCGTTGTGATCCCTGGGAGGAGAAGAGGTGTTCTGTTCTTTGGTGGTTTCATCCTTTTTACGATGGTTTTTTCCCATCTTCGTGGATTTACCTCCCTTTAATCTTTGAAGTTGGTGATTTCAGGAGTCTTTGAGTGGTGGTTTTTTTCTATTGCGGTTGGAGCGGTATCTTTTTTGGCCTGTAGAGGGCGTTGCTGGGCTCTCTCGGGTTCAGTCAGGTTGCAGAGTGGTCCTTCCTGGAGTTTGTTTGCAGGTGAGATGGGCCCCGCCTTCCCAATGGCGTCTCTCCTTCCCCAGGTGGATCTTCCTGGTTAAGGTCAAGCTGGTGTATTTGCTGCCAAGCTCTCTAGCAAGGGCTTCAGTTTGAGTTTTGTGGAGGTGGGGCCTGCCAGGCCTTATGGTCTCTTTCCCAACTTTCAACTCTGCCTCCCTCTGAGGGACGGTCCGTCCAGCTGGCGTTATTCCAAACTCCCACCCAGGTTCCTGCCACGGTGCCCCACCATCTGGCAGGGCTCGTGGACCGTGGGTTGCAGGAGGGATGAGGTAAGCACAGAATCCGATTCGGAGCACCGAGAGGCTTAAGTCCCGGGACCCTCCAAGCCGGCTGCACGTTTCTGGTGGGGATGCGCCCCCGCGCTCCACACAGCCCCCGCCCCGTCTCAATTTGCCCCCGTGGGCGTCTCTTGCCCTGCGGCTCCTTCCCCGGGCCTACTTTCAGAGCCCTATCTGCCCCACAAAAATGAACCCTGCACCTCGTTTGGAATCGTGAAGTCCTCTAGCCCTCTGCGTCACATTCCTTGGGAACTGCATTCCGATGCTGGCTTCTCTTGGCCATCTTTGTACTCAACAGTGTTTAATTTTACTAGCTGATTTTTTTCTGTTTTTCAGAGGTGGAGTACAGTGGGGGAGGGAATCATAAAAAATGAATTTATAGCTATGTGAACACACACACACACACACACACACACACACAGCTCTATGTGTGTTTCCTTTGTGATATTTTTGAAACATGTATTGACTTTTACCCCTAAATTATTTGTTTGAGGGTACTGAAGTAGCCTATTATTTATTTCTTCAATCAAATCAGTGGCAATGTGGGGCTTTCTTTATAGCGGACACACCCACTATAACACATTTAGTAAGTATTTAAGACACCCACTTTCTTTTCTTTTTTTACTCCCTAAACTTCTGAAAAAGTTGCAATTTCTTCATTAGATTGCTTTCTCACAGTTTGAGTCACAGCACAATTGCAGAACATCTCAGGTCCCCACTTTGAACTCCCCTTTAATGTCCCTCCCCAGAAATTCTTGTTTAGATCCTGTTTTCAAGTGGAGTAACCAGAGAGGCACTGTGCAGCCTTTCATTTGAGATCAAGAGGTTGTCTGCTTAAGAAACAACAGGGTTCCATACATGTAATTTTAGGAATTGTGTTGCCTCTTTTCAAAAAGACCTGAGGAGGTAGAAGAGGTAGGGATGTGTGTGTGTGTGTGTGTGTGTGTGTGTGTGTGTGTGTCTGTATACTGTAGCCAAAATACGCTCTGGTCTTTTTCTCAGAAAAGATGAGAAAGATCACATCTTGGTTTTCAATGCAGCTGACGAGAGTGATATTAATCCATAACTTTGAATTCTAAAATCAAAAGTACTTCTTGGAGACTTACTTGGTGCTAGTGGTAGCCCCCTCCTCAAAGAGCTCACAGCTACATGAAGAGACAGGAGATAAGAACGTATGGCGAGAACAAAAAGGACTCATGGAGCAGAACCCTTCAGGCAACTTCATGTTTGTCCCTTCCTTTTTGTTCCTGCCTCTTCCTTTAAACCTGCTCAATGATAACTGAACTGGATGAAAACTCAGAGTCCTATGGCCTTTTCACTTACTTTCAGGTGATAAAAGTCCAATGGCCACTTTGAGGGGAAAAAAGTCATTAGGATGTCTGGTGCAAAGCAACGTTTCTGTCTTCTTGCAGGGGTAAGTCTTTACCTCCCTTCTCCAACTGAACCCCTCTCCCTTTCTTGCTCATCTTGTTCCCACTCTAAGACTCATCTCAGGCCTTTCTGAAGTTAGAAAAGTAAGAGAAACAGGACGATCTTTTCATGACTGGCACTGTGGTAAGCTGGCTTTGCTTTCTCTGGGCTGGAAACTGTAACAGATGATTAAAGATGGCTTTCTTCTGGGGAAACAGTTCTAAGCTGAGTGGAGACTGCCTACTGGACAGCCCCTGCCCTTCTCTTGACACCAGGGCTGTGTATTTCTTGACTTGCCCTTTCTTGTTCCTACCTTTAGCTTCACTCTCTCTGCCAGGCTCTTACTGCTGGGGCCCTTATCTCCTCTCTAGGACATAATTCTTTTTAAAAATGACTTCAGGCTGCTTCTCTTGGGGACAAGTGACATTTGGTCCACGGGCTTTCCCAAATTTAACCAGTCATTGGCGGGAAGTGCAGTTCACTCACGGGCTGCTGAACTTCCTGAGATGTGGGTGGGTTTGGTGTGGATCTCTGTGCTCTCTTCTGTAGACCCATAGTGAGAATTCCAGTCTATTCTCTGAAGCCTCTCACTAGGTTTGGGTGAATAGGTAGCATCCTGCCCTCATTGCCAAGAGGGGAGATTTTAGGCTGTTGAATAGCTATTACCAAAATATTTTTTCACAATTCCAATTTTCCTAATGATTTTGTATTCTCCATGTGGGAAAGAAGTTTGTTGACTTTGGAAGCCTGTAATTAGTTATTTCCTTTGCAAATGTGCATCTTGCACTTCATGCTGGTGTTTCATAGGTACTGATTTTGGTGCTTCACTTTTAATCTTTATCACCTTGACATGTGTTTTATAAATGACTGAGGCCACAAGAGTTGATCTCCTATTGTATATGGGCTATATATTGATTAGGACCATGAGAGAAGAGAGAAGTAGAGAGATCTAAGTGTTCTCTGCATGTGGGTGGCAGTCTTAAGGCAGACTCTGGGGGAGGAAGAGCCTGTTTTTGGGATAAATAATGGAAAAAAAAAACTTGGACTATCATAGGAGACCAAAAAGGCTTTGCAGTTAAGGGGATATTGTGTCAGTTCAGCCTCGAGAGGAGCTGGAGCAAGCATATGGAAGTGAAAAGGCAGAATGGCCTCCTACAGTGGCAGGATTCCAAGATGACCCCCAGTGACACCCTTGAGTGGGGTGACCAGGACCTGTGATATAATGGGATGTCACCCATGAGATTATGTTATATTATATGCAAAGGTGAACTGAGTTTTACAGATGTAATTAGGGTTCCTAATTAGCCGACATGGAGTTAATCAAAAGAGAGGTTGTTCTGGGTGCATTTGACCTAAGAAAGTGAGCCTTTAGACAAGAGAGACTATCCTGCTGACCTGGAAGAAATTATACGTCATTTTGTGAACTGCTCAGGGGGAAAAGGGGCCTCTAGGAGCTGAGGCCCTCAGTCCTATAGCACTGAATGAGCTTAGAAGAGGATTCCAATCCTCAGATAAAACCCCAGCCTTGGATGACAACTTACACTTGGAGTTCCTGAGCACAGGACTCAGCTAGGGCACGTTTGGGTTCCTGACCCATGGAAGTGGAAATAATAAATGGCATTATTTTAAACTGCTCAATTTGGTACTCAACCACCACACCTCTCTTCATTAAATTGTTTTATGTTGGAGCATGTTGAGAGACAAGGATAAAAGAGCTAGGGAAGGGCCTAGTTAGGCAGGACTTAGGATGCCAGACTTGATGAGAGTGATAGTAATTCAGTGTAGACCCAGACATATGTTAAAAAAAAATCTGGTTTGCTCATGTTTCATGTTCTTTAAGGGATTGGCTGGGGGTGTTTCTTAACATTATCCCACCCCAGAACCCATGCCAATGGGCACTTCCTCTGTCATGGCTGAAGACAAATAAGAGAATATAATGAATTGTAAAAACACATTTATGACTTCTGCCTGAAAATGCCATATTTTCCTTTTTGCTCATGTTTTACTGGCCAAAGGAAGTTGCAAAGATACCCCTAGCTTCAAAGATTCTGTGTATGAATGAACTAGATGTATTTATTGAACTTTATTAGTTTAAAATAGTCATTTTAGGTTCTTGAACAAGAAAGTGACTTGATGACAGCCAGCCCCTTAATTTATACCCCTTGCGCCTTCCTTGTCATTCCACATTCTGAGAAGGTGGGCATAGTTCCACTGCAAACGTATGACTTTAGTATTGGCTATTCGATCCTAGACAGAACAGTGAGCAACACTAGGAACATATATATATATATATATATATATATATATATATCTTTTCTTTTTTCCTTCCTTTTTTTTTTGAGATGGAGTTTTGCTCTTGTTGTTTAGGCTGGAGTGCAATGGCGTGATCTCAGTTCACTGCAGCCTCCACCTCTAGGGTTCCAGCAATTCTCTTGCTTCAGCCTCCAGAGTAGCTGGGATTACAGGGACCCACCACCATGCATGGCTAATATTTTTTTTAATACTTTAAGTTCTGGGGTACATGTGCAGAACATGCAGGTTTGTTACATGGGTATGCACATGCCATGGTGGTTTGCTGCACCCATCAATCAGTCATCTACATTAGGTATTTCTCCTAATGCTATCCCTCCCTTGGCCCCCACTGCCCAACAGGCCCTGGTGTGTGATATTCCCCTCTGGGTGTCTATGTGTTATCATTGTTCAACTCCCACATTTTTGCATTTTTAGTAGTGATGGTGGTTTTGCCATGTTTGTCAGGCTGGTCTCGAACTCCTGACCTCAAGTGATCCACCTGCCTTGGCCTCCCAAAGTGCTGGGATTATAGGCGTGAGCCACCACGCCCAGCCACATATCTTTTTTTGTTAATACAAGAAACATCCTGTGTTAGGAAAAGAAAAAAAATGTTTCTTACCCCAGTGTCCTGCTGGATCTAAATGGATTTTGAGCCTATATTTACTCTAGGAATTTCCATTTTCCTGCCTCTTTTATGGTTTCATGCACTCTTTCTCACCTCTCCTGAGAGTCAGTTTTCTAGTTAATTCAGGGTCAGATGGGGATGAGTCAGTAGATCTTCAAAGACAGATGATAAAGAAAATTATGAGAGGTATTCTAGTCAAAATGGTTGCAGTATGCCTTAGAAAAGAGTACAAGAAAGTAGAGGTATAAAAGCTTACCCAGCATTACCAGTTGGATTTATGCCAGTTAGTAATATTACCACAGCCTTTAAAATTTTTAGGGCACTTTCATCTTTCTGACAGCTGATATAGAGAGGACAATTGTTATGACTTCACTTGTGATAAATAAAAAATTGTGACATAGAGAATGTTTGACTTGCTTTTCTTCTTCCCCTTCTTCTCCCATCAAAATGATCTCTTAGGAAAAAAAGATTTCTGGTATTTTACTTCTCCAAGAATTATCCGCATTTTAAGCTTTCAGGTGAAATGGAGTTTATCTTCTCTGTGAAAGTTATTTCAGGCATAAACAAAGATATGGTGGAGACTGGTGCGCAATGGTAAAATTACAGTCAGGGATTGCCATCCTATTGATCCTTTGGAAGCCTGGCATGGATGAGGGAGCCAGAAAACGACTTGGAAAATAAGTGAACATGCAGAGTGTGACAAGCCCAGCAAGTACCCAGGGAAATGGACGGAGAAATCGGACAGAAGGCCTTACAGAATTCAAAGAAGGAGAGAGTTTCCAAAAGAAGGAAAGGGTGCATTGTCAAATCCTATAGAGAAAACTGATGAAAGGAAGAAGGTAAAGAGCTCTGTGGATGCAGCAAGTCAAGCTCACTACTGACCCACTCAAGAACCCAGTTTGCAGAGAGGGAATGGAAGCCAGACTGTGGGACACAGTCTAATTTCCAAGAAGGTGTAAAGAAAATTGGTGAACAGGGTGATAGATATGGTAAGAAGTACAACCTCAAGATAATGGTTGATGTTCTTACTATGGAGGAAATCTGTCTGTTTATAGGTAGAAAAAAAATAGCATCAGTAGAGAAGGCAAAGGCCATTGCACAGGTGTGAGGTGGTGCTGTTGCTGTAGTCAGGTCCCTGGAGAGGCCTGGTCCTCAAGTGCAAACATCAGTCTCTAACAGGAAGAGGGAGCTCTTCTCTAGAGGTGAAGTCCGGGGAAGGAAGAATGGGTCTCAAAATGTAGGAGGGGTGGGGCTGGAAAGTGAGGGCATTCACTTCTGGAGGGCTCAGTTTATAAACATACAGAAAGCTCATCTGCAGGGAAGGGAAGATGAAGCCCCAGGGCCTGTGTAATTTTGCAAAAAAAAAAAAAAATGCTATAGTGCTCGTTGTGGAGAAGTTAGGTAACATGGAAACGCTTCCTTGCCTTTAAATAAGGCAGAAGGGAAACCAAGTCCAGGAATTTCTTTGAACCATCTCTCCCTTCACATTTTATCTCATCCTTGGCCAGTCTTGAAATACCATGTCCAAGGTAGGGAATAAAGTAAGACCGGTATCTTTGGTCAGGTCTGAAGGGAGCATGGCTTGGACAGAGACCTGGCCCTGTGACTTCTGTGTTACTGGAGTATAAATATGAAACTTGTGAGTTCACCTTTTTAATCTTGGCACATCTAAATCATGAAGAATATGACATTGATGTCTCTTTTCACATTTGCATCTGGAAGAGAGTTTGCCACAGTCAGTCAAGAGAACTTTCTTCTTTTTTTAAACTTTGTGAGGGCTTTGTGGTTTGAGTTTAGTGCTTTTTCTTTTGGAGAAATGTGTTTTATGTTCAGGGAGATTTGTCATTTGTTCTGTCAAAGAGCATCTTATAAAAGATCCTTTTTTTTTTTTTTTTTTTTTTTTTTTTTTTTTTTTTTTTTTTTTTTTTTTTTTTTTTTTTTTTTTTTTTTTTTTTTTTTTTTTTTTTTTTTTTTTTTT
>PVKP010006986.1:0-79742 GCA_004027715.1 Plecturocebus donacophilus | reverse complement strand
ACAATGTTGTTATTATTTTCCATATTTTCTACACAGGACTTTAAAAATACATTATTGATTTGTTGCTTGCATCGATCCTGTGGTATAAACAAAGCAGGAAATACGATATTCATTTTATAGATATAGCACTTACAGCTCAGGATCTATTAGGTCATACCTAATAGAAAGGATTTTTATTTCTATTTCTATTACCTAATTTGTATTAGGTCTGACCTAATAGAAGTCCTGAGCTGTAAGTGCTTTAGCTAGTAAGTGGTACATTCAGTGTAAGTTATGATCAGTAGTTTATAAAAGCAACCTTTTAGTTCTAGATTTTCCTTAAGTCTTAATTGTTGTTTTTAAGTCATGTTCAAACCAAATAATGTAATAATAGATGCAATGGAAACTGTGAGAAAAGAATGCTGAAGACAGAATTTTAAATGTCAAATGCAGGACAGAAGTCAAGATAAAGAATTGAAACATATTCTTGGGATTTAGTGACACATGTCAACGACAACTTTGGCAAGAGCAGTTTTACTAGAGTAGAAAAGAAATAAGACAGCACAGTGGATTGGCTAGTAAGAGGTAAAGAATATAGACAGAGAATACAGATTATGTATTCATTCATTTTATCAATCATACCTTCATTCCTATACTAATAGGTGTTTCCTCAGGAACCGTTTTTGCCTGGCATTAAATGAGGAATTTTGATTGTGAAGAAGGTGGGACACATCAGGCAGAAGAAATTTTTTTTTGAAATAGAAAAGCTATAAGAATAATTAATCTAATGGACAGCCACCAATAGTAATGGTGATTTTTGAAAATATGACAGGGAAACCAGGCCTCTAAGAAGGTAAGTAGGTGGAGGAATTAACCTTGTATGAAGAAGGCCCTTCCACTGTTACTGTATAGTTTCTGTCTCATAATTGGACCCTGACTCATAGAAACTGATAAGAGATCATTCACCAAAAGAAAATCAGGGCATTTAAGAAGACAACTGCATGCTGAATAGCCACAGAACTATGAATGTCCATTTTGCTGTAGGCTCTGCTCATTTTTTGGTTTTATCTCTCCTTATTGCCCCCATCATTGCAGAGATACTCCTATTGTATTGATATAAACACATTGTCTTTGCTTCATTTTTTTCTAGACCATAGTACCTGCTGTTATTTATAACCTCATAAAGATTACTAATACTAATCCTTTATTTAACCATATTCAGAAGCCATTATTATTTCATACCCATTCTCTGTGTTCTTACAGCACTCTCTACACACGCCCATAATAACCTAATCTCTGCATATTGCCTTGTTCCCCACATGAGCTTTCAAGCTGTTTTAGGACCATGACTTTGCCTTATATACACTTCTATCTCCCAGGTAGAAACATAGTACTTGATACACAGTAGAAACTCAGTGCATATTTGATAATTTGGGCATATACTAAAAATATGTTCCCCTTGAATAATAAAAAACAAAGGTGGTAATAAAACAGCAATAATAGTTAACATTTAATGAGCACTAAGTGCCACCTGCCACAGCTTCTATATGTTACCTACCTGAATCTCCACAATGATCTTTGAAACTTAATATATTCTCTTTTATCTTTTCATTGTATGAAAGCTAACACATAGAGAAGTTAAGTACTTTCCCAAGGTCACACAGTGAAGAAATGGTAAAGCTAGTGTCTGAAGCAGGCAAACTGCTTCCAAACCCAACCCTGAACGCTACTACATAAACTACTTTATGATTCATCCCTGCTGTATAGGAGATGCACAGTGCAGAAGAGCAACCACTAAAAAGTCATTAGTAAAAGGAGATAATGCTTATGACCATGTAAAAAATGTTTCATGTAGACAAACACTAAAAGATATATGCAGTAATAATCTTGATGTTGATAATAATTTAAAATATGTATGTAATAGAATTTGTGGCTTTCTCTACTTCTTGATCTTTTAAAAATAATGTTACATTTTTCTAATGTTATTCCTATAACAGTAAAAATGTTTTTAAAAGCCATAATATAGGAAAAACATTTACCATCCCAATGTTTGTGGTAATAACTCAGCCATAATGGATTCATTCAATACATGCCAGATTAAATTAGAGTCTTCAATAGGCGTTTGTTCAAAGTTTTTGTGTAGAAGTCAAATTAAGTAAGGCAAATATGTATTCTAGGATGAAACAATATGCATTGTTCATGATAGGAGATAACGTCTTAAAGCTCTACCTTAAAGACTGTAAAATATCAGCACAACTATTTCTTACCAAATGATACTCCATGGTCTCTCAATTGTTGGTCATGTTTCTTGGATAGATTATAGATACTCACTGCATAGTTTTTCAAAGCTTCTGCATAGTCTTGAATATTGAAAGGAATGATTTTAGAATCCACAAGCTCATATACCAGTGCTCCTCGTAACTGAGCCACAGAAAGTTGTTTTTTAAATGTGGGGTCATAAAATTTCTCTACCAAGTCAAATGTCTCATAAATTGTGTGGTATACTGGGTAGCTGCTGTACTTATCTGTTTTCTAAAAAAAACAAAATATGGAGGGAGGCAAGTAGAAATAAACATTAAATACTCAAGTTATAATATTTTTAAGTAAACATAAAAATAACTATAGAAAAAATGCAACCAGCAAGCATGGTGGCTCACACCTGTAATTCTAACACTTTGGGAGGCTGAAACAGGCCAACTGCCTGAGCTCAGGAGTTCAAGACAACCCTGGGCAACATGGAGAAACCCCATCTCTACTAAAAATATGAAAAAAAGAAAAAGAAAAAATACAACCATATAACACCCTGAGTTTTATCGCAATGAGGCAAAATGCTCATAACTAAAACACTGTAGTAAAATATTCACTGATTTCAAAATTTTTCTCATATTTATTTTATAATTTATGTAACCTTCATTCAAAATGCTACACCTTGAATATTTTCCTTGTTATATCTTCAATAAGTAAAATTAGGGAATACATATTCAAATTGCACTTCAGCACAGTTCAAAGTTACCTATCAATTGATTAGTAAAAAAAAAAAGCTTCTAGGCAGCTAAGTATACAGCTTAAGGATGATTTATTTCAGTACTTTCTCTTCCTTCCCAAGCAGTGTATATCTAAATGTCATTTAAGCTTTATTACATAATTAAGAGTACCATTATGAATATGAATTATTACACAGCTTTATTACATAATTAAGACTACCATTATGAATATGAATTATTACATAGTAGTATACTGTATAAATTTTTTCTGGTTCTACGGTCTGCCTATTCTAACTTTAGTTTTTACCATTTGCTATCTTGTTATAGGGCTATCATTCTTACTGCTTTTAATATCACTAAAAAGCATCCCCGTGTCAGTCCTTCTTCTATCTAATTGTCTGCTTCTAATCTAAAGTGGTCTTAGAAAACAGGTAACTGATCAAATTACAGAAGACAGAGTATAAAAGTGAACAGGCCTTGAAAAAGAGTTAAAACACATCTTTTATGTATTAAATGTAATGAATGTTAATTTACTGAGTTTATCTCTCTATTTTGGGTTACTTGAGTTGCTTTTATTTCTTTGTTCTTTGTTGTATTCTGAACAGTCAAATTTGCAAGTGATATATATATATAAATATACATATATATATAAAATGGGCAAGCAAGATTTAGGTGTACTGCAATTATGATTTGAAGACTGATTAAAATCTATGACAAATCTGTGTCTGCTACTGTAATCTTCCATTTGGTTTATGAAATAATTTATAACATTGATAAGCAAACATGGGCTATGTTGGTTATATTCAAGTACTTGCATATCATCAGGATGTCTGTGTGGCAGTGATGCAAACCAGTCAGTGCAGAACAGAAAAGAGGATCAAGTTAAAAAGAGAAACTTGCTTTATTTCCCAACCAAGAGTCCTTGACTCAGGTGACAGGCAGAAGGGGGAATATGAAGAGGAGCTACCAACAATAACGAATCTTACCCTAATACTTCTCTTGGCCAAAGTATGTTCTCCAACTGCATTTTTCCTCATGAAAAGCACAGCAGAGCTTGCAAGACTAGGCTAGAGAATGAGATTTTTCTGACAAATTAAGAAAAGGATGTGAACTACTTAGTACTGATAACCAGCTAAGTGTCTGGCATTACCCTGTGAATCACCATTTCTTTGATTAACCGTTAACAATGAAATGTTCACAAAATTACTCAAATTACTTCCCTGTCCATCTGCAAAGGGACATGCAGTCTATCTCTATCCCTGGGACCTCTTCCCAGGCCAAATCCACCAGGTGTCTGGTGCCCAACAACTCAGTGACATTCCTCGCCAAAGGACTGTAGATGAAATGTTATGTATTTAAACTGATAAAATGGCTTACCTTATTCTTAGTGTAACGGACTCTGCCTGAAGCAATTCCAAGTCTCTGAAAATAAGCTTCGAAGTCACTTCCAGATCCCAGCTTACTGATTCTAAATGTAGAATGCAATACACACACATACACACACACACACACACACACACACACACACACACACACACACACACACAGAGAGAGAGAGAGAGAGAGAGAGAGAGAGAGAGAGAGAAAGAGAGAGAGAGAGAGAGAAACACGGAAACAAGTAAATGATACAAAATTAAATAGATAGGACAAGGAATTCTGTCCCAAGAATAGCAAGAAATTACATGTTACAGTTACAAGAATTTTAAAAAGGTCAACCACCCTCAAGACATTTTTTCATAATCTTCTGGAAAATTGCTGTACAATTAAAAGTAATGGCAAGAATGGCAAATACTTTTGCACCAACCTATAATAAGAATTGGGCTGTGCCACCAAAGACTGCAGCCTGGTGATGATGCTTTCTATCATGTTTTCAGCATTTACATTTTTATTTAGAGGAGAAAAACAACAAAGACATGGGCCTTGCTCTCAGAGATTGTCATCCTAGCACTTTGTGAGGCCAAGGGGGGCAAATCACAAGGTCAGGAGTTTGAGACCAGCCTGGCCAGTGTGGTGAAACCCTGTCTCTACTAAAAATACAAAAATTAGCTTGGCTTGGTGGTGGGCAAGTGTAGTCCCAGCTACTCAGGAGGCTGAGGCAGGAGAATCGCTTGAACCTGGGAGGTGGAGGTTGCAGTGAGCCGAGATCGCATAAGCAGACCCCAGCCTGGGCAACAGAGCAAGACTCCATCTCAAAATAAAAAAAAAAAAGAAAAGAAAAAGAAAATTGCCATAAAAAAAAATCTACATTTAAGATCATAAAGAATCTAAATATGCCTTATTTCATTTTAGAAATAAATCTAATTATAATTTATTTCTTTGCATATGATTAAGAAACCTCTCTCTACTGCTCTATCACACATATATACATAAATAAGATGTAAGACATGACAATTTTTTTGTAAAATAATAGTAAGTCATGAAAGCAGAATATAAAATTGCATGTGCATTAAACACATAACTGTATATTTCCAAACGATTAGATTAGATGTGTTTTTGAGACTGAGCTCTTGAATGCTTTAAAAATCATTTTTGTATTTTACTATTTTTGTTGAATTGGCATGTGAAACTTTTATAATGGACCCACATTCAAACTTTCACAAGACTAATTTGAAATGATAAAGCTATAAACTGTTACTATTATTTGCTTGTACACATTGAGTATCCCATATGAAATGCTTGGGATCAGAAGTATTTTGGATTTCAGATTTTTCTCAGACTATGAATAGTTGCATATATGTAATGAGATACCTTGGGGATGGGGCCCAAGTCTACACTCAAAATTCATTTATGTTCCATATATATCTTATATCCATAGACTGAACTTAATTTTATATAATATTTGAAATAATTTTGTTCGTGAAACAAAGTATGTCTTAAGTACTATAATGTGTGGAATTTTCCACTTGTGACATAATGTTTGTGCTCAAAAAGTTTTGGATTTTGGACCACTTCAGATTTCTGAATTAGGAACACTCAATCTGTCTAAGAAATGGCATTGCAGTAGAAAACAAATATATACTTTTTACTACTTAATGTTTAGAAAAAAAGAAAACAAATAAATATAAAATAAAGAAAGCTGCTGTAGCATGAATGAGAAGAGGCAAAAAATAATATTTATAAAATTCTAAATTAATCACAGGTAAAGATACGATTCAGTGGTTATTGATAATGCTCCTTAATAAATTTATAAGCAAATAATCCAGTATTTGTTTTTTAATGTCATTATCATCATCTGAAGTTATATATTAATACACCTAATACATATCTAAATGAAATTTTATGCCAGAATGCCAACTAGTGGCTAATAATGCAGCAAAACTATTTGGACTAAAAATTTGCAAAACTAGATCTATTTGTATTCTAATATAGGCTGAAAGACTTCATGTGCTGGCTTACCAGCAAAACAAAGCCTGGACAGAGGCGTTCCTTTTTTTTTTTTTTTTTAATTTGAGATGGAGTTTCACTCTTGTCCAGGCTGCAGTGCAATGGTGCAATCTCCACTAACTGCAACCTCTGCCTCCCGGGTTCAAGCAATTCTCCTATCTCAGCCTCCTGAGTGATTGGGATTACAGGTGCCCGCCACCATGCCTGGCTAATTTTGTATTTTTATTAGAGACAAGGTTTCACCATGTGGGCCAGACTGATCTTGAATGCCTGATCTTAGGTAATCCACTCACCTCAGCCTCCCAAAATGCTGAGATTATAGGCATGAGTCACCGCACCAGGCCAGGAATTCTTTATTATCTTTCTGGACTCAAATTATTGATGAGACATTTCAGAATTTCATATTTGGAGAGACAGGAAGCAGAGGGGAATTTATAATTTATCCTATGGTAGAAAGGTGCATACAAGTAACTTACCTAGGAACATTTTTATTTTCAGGTGAAGGGTCTTTTTCCAACCAGCTTTGATACAGTGATTTACTCTCAAATCCACCATCAGGGCTGGGGATCTAGAAAAATAAATCAAATACTGGAAATTAGGGATGGAAACAACTATATTTTTGTCAAAATAAAACTATGTGATTTGTCATCAATTTCTACTTTTAATGACATGTACATATATATTTATATACATGTATATATAAGTTCCTTTATAGAAAAAGTATTTTTGCAAATGGCAAGAAATAAATGTAGACCAAATTATTGTTCATTCTTGATGCCTACCTGTGCTGGTAATTTTGCCATGTACCTAAGATGTAATTTCCTGCTTATTTTGGTAAACCTTTAAACAGAACTTAAAATTTTTACAAATGCCATCATTTTAATGTTTGGCAGCTTAGATTTCTGTTAGTGGGAAGACACTGGAGAATAATTCAGATATAACATTTGCTTTTGTAAATTATTTTTGCCTAATAAGACCTACAAAGCAATCTCAGAACAACAGAGGTGACATAATTTGAAGCTCATCTTCTTAACATTTAAGTCTTGATTTTGCAGGGCAGGCAGGGGTTAGTGGGGGCACTATTCTTTTACAAAGTCTTATAATGTTTAAACAAAGTTAAAATTTTAAGGATCTTTTTAAAAAAGGTCTGCATTACCTCAGATTACTACTTGGGAATTTTAAGAGCTCCTATGTTTGTGTGTATAAACATTTTTATTTCTTTTGTTAAAGTATATTTACAAACTTATACTTGCCTTGTCTTTTGACACTCTAAGAAGAGTAGGGCCATGTGATGAAAACATTGTGGGCCGTGGACTGTGGAGTCCAATTGGTCTATTTTAAATCTCAACTACTACACATATTGGTCATATTTTGTTTGCTTGTTTGTTTATAACCCTGATTTGCTCAAAAATAGATCCAAGGCAGACTCTACTTAACTAACTGTGAAAGGATTATAACTTGGTGAATCGCTTCCTCTCTTTGAAACTTAGTCTTCTCACCTGTGAAGATGGGGATAATGGTACCTTTCTTAACATAAACATCTGATATGTTCTCTGGCCCTTAGACAGAGTTGGTTATTCTAACTTCTGTGCCACTATTCTTAAAATGTTTTCCATAGATATTTACTAAGCTCTGAACTCAGAAGAGAAATGCAGAAAAAGAGACATAGTTTCTACCCTCTTGGACCTCACAATGAAATCTAACTGGGATACACACACCAAATACAATTTTTAATACACAATTATAATAAGCATTTGAAAATAAAATATCAAAGTGCTACAAAGAGATGTGGACAGGGGATGGGAGATAGGTGTCTCCAGGTAAGGGCTTTCTGTGAAAATGGCAATTAAATTTAAGAGCATCTAATAAAGATGTTGGATATTGCTACATGTTTTTGAACAATTTCCCTGTTTCAATCTCATCCCACTTATTTAGAGGCACAAATGTGTTGTGTTTACTCATAACATAAGCCCACGTCAGCCTTCGAGTAGAAGGTAACAGTGGTAAATCTGCCTTCTTCCACAGAATAATGGTAGGGCTGGGAAGTGGTCACTTGCCCTTAGCTTAGTATGAATGAGATGGTACTTTATCACCGCATATAGGATCCACAGCTTAGAAATAATTATGGCACTCCACACCCTTCTCTACCAACATGTAGCAGCTGCAGAAATGTTCTGCTCATTTCTAGCCAGCTAACTGGGTTCTACTCTCCACTCTGCTCCTGCCAATTTACAATGGTTGCAAGAGATTCTGTTCTAGTTTCTACATCCTGCTTGGATTGAATTCCCAGTAAAATCCTCTACATTTTCTTAATCACACTGTCTCCATCTAGTACTAATCAGAAATCACATCCCTTTGACCTAGGAAATCAAGATTAGTTCCCCCCACCCCACCCTACCCCGCCTCACCCTGAGAGTCAGGGTTTTGCTAGCACTTGCACTCCTGGGCTCAGATGATCCTACTGCCTCAGTCGGAACTATAGGCATGTGCCATGACTTCCCTAGGTCAGTCCTATCTCAGCTATATGCATTGTCAGAATTGATAGCCCTCCTCTTATTTAGCAACACTTTGCCCTAAATGCTCCATCAGGCAGCCGCCCTTCTCTCCAAGCTCAGTCTCGTCTCTCATTCCTACCCTATCCTCAGGTCACTAATATGGCTTGACTGTTTGTGCTAATATACACTAGGAATTAATAAAATTGTAATAATCAGTTTATAGGAGAGTAAAAACAAGTCTCCTTTGTCTACTGGGTGTTAGTATGCACATAGATAAGCATTTATCTTTGTACAAAGGGGCATAGACATCAACTTCTCACTTATCAACCACCAAATTCTTATCATTCCCGACATCAAGGGCAGGGATCATCTCTCTAGGACAGCACAAACCATAAACTCCTGTTCCAAAAAGTGTTCTCTCAGTAAAGATTTTCTTTTCAGTTGGCTTCTATATAAGATGCTTTTATGGAACATTCCAATGAAAGGATTAAAGACATTAGCTACCCAAGATGGTTAGAGCATTGTTATTAGGAAAATAAGAGGAGTTTCATTTGGAAAACTAGTTTTTAAAGGCATTAACATAAAAAGAGATAGGTAAGATTAAGAAAGATTAGGAAATATTAATAGCACTCAGAGAGAAGTGATAGCTACTTCATATTGTTATCTAATGCTGACCTTGAAGCAAACATTTTGATAGGTCAATTCTTTCACAAGGAACTATTTAAATGATGCTCACAGATAGTAAATGAGTAGATTATAGAAGTTTTAGAGATTCAGAGTGCTTCAGATTTTGGAGTTTTTTTGTATCTATAATTCATTTAATATTTATAAAATTATTATTCATAAATTACTGGGAGATTAGCAAGCTTGCAGAATTATTTCCCTTTTGCCTTTAGACTTGCAACTACTTAATGTATTCACTACACTGATATAAAACAATGAACAACTTTGTTAGAAATTCTTTAATGATTTTTCATAACAGATTTCTGAACTCCTTGGCCCATTTGTTATGCCCCATTTCTTACCATCTTTCCCACCATCGCCTTTTGCTTGGCAGTACTGAGCTACCCACAGATCAGGAAATATGTTCTTTCATACTTCCACATCTTTTTTAGATACTGTGTCCTCTGCTTAGAATACCCTCTCCCTTACTTCTACATCCCTTCATTTGACAGTCCAAGCATCAGTGATTCTGTAAACCTCCTCTTATGCTCCTCACATTCCCCCCAGCCACCCCAGGATTTCATATTCTCTATTCCCTAACTGTTCTCCATCATACATGGTATCAAATATTCTAGTGAACTCTAATTCCTCATTTACCAGTCTGTGTCCTCTTTAGACTGCAAAGTCTTCAAATTCAGTGACCTTGTCCTTTTATCACTATTGCTGTTATAATTTATTTTATAGAGCTTGACATATAGTGACCACTCAAAGAATATTTGTTGACTGAGTGAATGAGTAGCTAAGACAGTTTTTGAACCCCAGGCCATTCTATTCCAGCTCAGTGTACTTTCTGCTATATCGAATACCTCTACCAGATAAATACATATTATAACTATTTACACAATTATTAATAAAGACTATTACCAGAACAAAGAAACTGGTGATACTCTTTTCTTAGTTATGTCATATAGGTAAACAGCATATTAAAGATTTTGTTTTGACTTACTTATATGATTCAATCATGTACTCTCACCAGCTTAAAAATAAGTACCATTCATTTAGGGGAGAACACATATTACTCATTTATCCATTCAAAAGAAAACATAGGAAGACATATCTCCAAATATACCTCTTTTGTCAGTTCATACACTAGTTGGTAAAGAAGGGGTGTACAGTCAACTCTGAGAGTATAATTGCCTGAAAAATAAATAAGACAGAGTATTATTTCATATTTCTAAATGAGATTCCATTTATATTTTATTCTAAATCTATTTTTTAATTTTAAATAAGATATAATGATCTCCAAATCAAAGACTTCATTCCCAAGGACTAAAACAGGGTGGAAATAGTTCTTCAGGAGCAAGAGCAGCGTACCACATATGTGAATAGAGGACGGTCTTGGTGGACTTTGGTTGCCAAGGCAGCAGCTCCCATAGTGATTTTAAGAGTCATTCCTATGGCAGCATTTCTTAGGGGTACTTTGGCAAAGGAAGTGGTAAGGCCATAGCATTCATTTTTCACTTATGTCATTCTATGCAATAGTATATACCAAGACAGTATATAAAACCATGTCAGTAATTATTATGTTCTGACATTTATTTAAATCACAATGCAATGAAAGCCTAGAGACAGAAATCTCACATGTCAGATTCAAAAGGAGTCTGCAGTTCAAAAGGAGTAAGTACAATTACTTCAAATTTTTTTTACAACAAATACAGGAAATATTTGTAGACAAAATAGCTATAAAATATTTCTTCTGAACTATTTTAGCCAAATTCCATTAATATCTCCATAGTGAAAAATATGTGGTTAATACTAGAGTTTTAAGTAGTAATTTAATATAGGCAAATAGTAAATATATTAAAGAAGTTAAAAGCAATAGCTTAGTTATGAATCCTATCAGTTCATATGAATCCTAATTATCTTCTCTATGGTAAAATGAAAAATAAGGCATCTCATGCCTTACGGAGGCATCTCATAGGAAGGGGATATCTGAGGTGGTTAATAAGTTAGAATTTATAGGCTTAATGGATGGTATACTACTCAACAATAAATAAAAATGACTTAAAATAAAATTTACTTTCTGAAAATTTTACTTTAAATTGAAATTAAATTTACCTTCTATAGATGAATCTGAGTTGATATAAGCAATGCTTCTCTCCTGGAGTATTTTGGCATTCTCCTATAGTTGAAGCAAAGTTGTTACTTAATTCACATTACTTACAATTGTGAAAATATAAACAAAATAAGCAAATTAATTTTGTGGAAAAGCACTTTACAAATATCTTTCAGAATTAAATATCTATGTCTGCCTGTGACCATAATTTCTGAGAAAATGCAGAAAATCAGTTGGTTAACAACAATTATGCAGTTAATATAAGAAATAAGGATACTATGAAGCAGCAGCTACTGTTTATAGCAAAAACAGAGAGCCCTAAGGGAAAAAATATTTTCAAAGTGTGGTTTCTTGATTCCCTGCATCGGAGTATGTAGGGATATGGCTCCCACATTCTAGGGCCCTGCCCTAGATCTACTGATTCAGAACTGCTACAAGTGAGGCCTGGAAATTTGTTATTTTAAAATTATTTTATATTTTTTATGAAACAAGAGTCTCACTCTGTTGCCCAGGCTGGAGTTCAGTGGCATGATCTCAGCTCACTGCAACCTCTGCCTTTCAGGTTCAAGTGATTCTCCTGCCTCAGCTTCCCGAGTAGCCAGGACTATAGCAGGCGCATGCCACTATGTCCAGCTAATTTTTATATTTTTAGTATAGATGGGGTTTCATCATGTTGGCTAGGCTGGTCTCCTGACCTCAGGTGATCCGCCCGCCTTGGCCTCCCAAAGTGCTGAGATTACAGGCGTGAGTCACCATGCACAATCAAAAATCTGTATATTCTAATGGAGATAATTAGCAATTGGTTCTTACATACCCTGAAGTTTGGGATCAATTTAGACTGGATATCCAAGTAAATTTATCATTTCAAAAGTGAGAAATAGAAAATTTTCATTTGTTTATATTTACTATGTATATGGAGAAGTGAAAGAATAAAAAAGAAAGACAAAAAATTAGAGAGGAGGCACAGATAAAAACAAAATGACACACACACACACACACACACACACACACACACACACACACACACACATAAATACAAATATACGGATCCAAGAAAGACAAAGTAAAGCAAGACTAATTCACTTACACACAGATGGGAACACACTGAGAGAGCCCTTCACCTATCTCTCTCTCTAGCTTGTTAGCTTTCTAAAATATGTCACAGTAAAAACATTTAAAGCTGTGTGTGGTTATGGCAAAAATAAAAACTGTCACCTCTTTGCACTTGCTTGCACTGGCCAGGTGACAGTTGACTCCATTCCAGAGAAATATAAAATCAAAGTTTCTATTATAACAGATTTATAATGGAAATAAAGAAAATTCCTTATGTGTATTTAAAGAAGGTTAAGTATGCTGTTGAATATAATCGAGAACCTGGCATAAAACTGGAAACCGTATTGAAATTGTCTTTTAATGCACATGTTTATAAATCAATGTAAAGCATGTTTATTATTTTATGTATTAGATTTCTTTATGCTCCACTGCTGAAATTTAAAAAGCAGAAGCACATATTTATATATATTATGTACCACAAAAAATTACATGTTTCTAAAAGCTAATGACCTCCACTCACCACAGGAGCAGGAGGTAAAACAGACCTGAACTAATAAAATCTGATTAATCAAATTAATGTTATTGTTTCAAAATGCATATTAATAATATCAGTGTGAAAATAACAATTTGCAGTGTAAATGTAATCAACAAAGGATAAATGATACCAGACAAGCAACTGTGAGTGGGAATTTTACCCCTCTATATTTGTTTGATTCATATTGTTCTTATTATAGTATTTTAAACTAATGTAAGACAAAATGAATTATGAAGAAAGCATTTTTAAAACTAAACACAGTGGCAAGACAGGTATGCCATATTTTAAAGCAGCTCTATAAAATCTGGACTTTAAATGATAAACATCAGATGGTGGAGGGAAGGTAAGTATTTACACAGTGCACCTACCTAAAAATACCACTGGACCCAGCAATCCCATTACTGGGTATATAATTAAAGGAATATACCATTTTATTATACCAAAGGAATATACCATTTTACTATAAAGACACATAGACATGTATGTTCACTGCAGCACTATTCATAACAGCAAAGACATGAATTCAACCTAAATATCCATCAATGATTGACCTGATAAAGAAATGTGTTACATATACACCTTGGAATACCACACAGTCATAAAAAGAATGAGACTATGTTTTTCTCAGGGACATGGATGGAGCTGAAGACCATTATCCTCGGCAAACTAATGCAGAAACAGAAAAGTAAGTATCACACGTTCTCACTTGTAAGTGGGAGCTAAATGATGAGAACACGTGGACACACAGAGGGGAAAACACACACTGGGGACTTTCAAAGGGTGGAAGGTGGGAGAAAGGAGAGGGTCAGAACAAATAACTAGTGGGTACTGGGCTTAATAAAATAAAATTGGGTGATGAAATAATCTTTCACTAGTAATATCACAGTATTAGTTTCATAGAGTCTCAAAATGTACTACATTTGAGCTATAGGTTTAACATTTCAAACTAGGTTTTTCAAAATCCTCTCTTCACCTAGTTTTTAAAATAGTTTTTCAAATAATTTCAAAATGCTATATATGTGAAAAACCAGGTGAAGTTAAGGGAGAGGTAAAGATGAAGAGAGAAGGGAGCCAACATTTATTGATCACTTACTGTGTGGGTTCAGTTAGTTAAAATGGATAAATCACATAGCTACTGTAAGACTCAAGAGAATTATTACAATTATTATTCTTATTAATACATGATAACACTCTTCTAGAAGAGATGTGACCACAAATTGTGTGTTTATGGAGCTAAGTCTTGCAGAAAGAGTAAAAGTTTACCACTGGGTCAAGGCAGACAGGAAATGCCAACTAAAGAAATCAGCTCATACAGAGTTGTTGAACAGTATGGCAAATCCCCATGACACAGTTTACCTGTGTAACATACCTGCACTTGTACCCCTGAACTTAAAATAAAAGTTTTTTTAAAAAGTATATGCTTACATTTTACAATTAAGAACTTAGAGATTACTTTACAGAGACTAAAGGAAGAAGATGAAAGAAAACAGGCCTAGGAGAGACCCTTAAATAATTAAGAGCTAGTGACAAATGACAATCAATCATGTCTGAAGAAAATAAACCCAACGTCTGAAACTGTAAAGCAGGTCAATTTATTAAAGTAATTCAATTCACAGAATTATCACTCTATACTTAACAATGAAGCACATATCTGTTGCAAATGCTAAAGTATACTTACAGTTGCCATTTTACATGGAATCTGTAAATGTGAAAGTATCATCAACATATGGCCATCTTAACAGAACATCTTTTATTTTTCTCAGATGGAAGAACTCTAAAGAAACTTCAAAAACTTAAAAATTAGCTCCAAGCATCTGTATCAGTTTTTATGTAAGTTAATTCCCTTATCAAAAACATCTTGCCAATTTTGATTACTTTCTGAGCTTACTGATTTTACTTATTTTTTATAAAACAAATATAAATGGCAACTATAATATTTTGACAAGAGACAATAAGTTTGTTTGTAGCCTAGTAATCAGAGGTTATTGCCAAACTGATGTGAAAGTAAAAACAAACCATTTCTTAAATTCTCTTGAGTCATTCTCCAAACTAAAACTATATTAGATAATGGAATGTATTTTTGATCATCCTGAGATACATAAATGTGTGTGTGTGTGTGTGTGTGTGTGTGTGTGTGTGTGTGTGCTATATACATCGTCCTTGTTAACCAAGAAAATAGTAAGCACCTTCTTTGTCTTATTTACCTCAGCCCATTCTGTGGAACCCAAAAGTCCAAATTCTTCAGCATCCCAGCTGGCAAAAATGATAGTTCTTCTAGGTCTCCAGCCTGTAGGTATTGTCAACACACATGGTTAGGTACAGATGCCTAAAAATAAAAGAAAATTAAATAAGTCACTTTTTGTCATCACCTAGAAAAGAAAAGTTGTTTACCTTTACTCATCAGTTTTCCAAAACTCCGGACAATTTCTTGCAAAACAGCAACCCCACTGGTTGGGTCAATAGCTCCAAATACCCAGGCGTCCCGGTGACCTCCCAGAATAACATACCTGTCTGGAAAACAGTATATTAAAAAAAAAACCTACAACTTTGAATACATTATAAATATTTGTAATTTATGTGTTTAAATAAACATCCTCTTACTTGAGTTTTCTCTATAAAAGACAAGAAACACTATAAAGTCTTCGTTTAGAGTTGTACAATTTTCCTCAAAATTTAGTAGTTTCAAATCAGCCAAAAAAAAACCCCACATCAATTGTTGACTACAATTTATCTTTACTCTTTAATTTTTGTAAAAACAAAATGTGTTTAAAAAATTATCTGACTCACCAGGTTCCACAGATCCTCTGATAGTCCCAATTACATTGTAAATCCTTGTAATTTTATTGATGTTATGAACATGCATTCTAACCTTCCTAGAATTTTAAAAGGAATAAATTACTTACCACAGTGAATTATGTCAAGTTTTTTACAGCGTTTTATTATAAAAAAACTATTTTCATAATAGTGCTTCATTATGAAAAGCTCTGCAATAGCATCCTACCACCTAAATTCAATAATTGTTGACACTGTTGAACCATTTGCAAGTAAAGTACAGACATTATGCAAATTTACTTCTAAGCACCTAAGCATGCACCTTGAAGTCAAATTGTAAAAGCTGTTTTATATTATTTTCTCATAGCTATATTGTTATTTGAAATTCAAAATATTATTCAAAATATCTTAGATATTTATTCTAAATTTTAAAAATAGACCTTACAGAAACAAATAAGACAGTCCATTATGTAATAAAGAAAAAAGTATAAGCATGTTATTTGAATATATCTATTTATATTTATATTAAATCCTAGATTCAGTAATTATCTTCAAGATTATGGAAACGGTATGTAAGTTTAACAGCTGGCTTAGTGTCACCTATAAAAAACAGAAAATTCTATTGTTAAATGAGAATTTGGGAAGCTTCTGCTAAAATGCACAACTACATAATGACATGTTTCTAGGCCATCCTTGTTGATTCTGATTTGGGTCAGTCTTTTAATATTCATTCATGAGTTACCAACAGCCAAATTAGAAAACTAGGGAAAATACAATCAAGCTCAGCCAGACAGGAAAAAAAACTGTTACTCACATTTTATGAATCCAAAATGACATGGGAAATTGCTACTTTCCCCAAGAGAACAAAATTAATCTTCATTTATTTGAAGGGTAGGGAGATCTCAGTTGTTTCTAGTTTGTAATCATTTTTTAATGGAATAATGAATGAGCTGTCAAAACTTGTATATTGTTAAGAACAAATTTGGCTTCCCCCATCCCACCAAAATATACTGTGCTTCTGATCTTTAATCCATTTGCAATATTCAACTAAAAATACCTCGAGTAAAACTAATCAATGGGTATTCTCATTTTTCATTTTAAGGCATTAAGTACATGATTTCTTTTTGCTAGCAGCAGATAAAAATTAATAGTAGAAAAGTAGAAATATTGTTTAGCATCTGTCTCTAAAAATATAAGCCTTGGATACATGATTAGTAAGAAACGCAAATTCGTTTGTGTTGTGTCATTAAATGAAAATTAAATAAAGAAAAATGCAACATATGAGGAATGCAAAAGTTCTTACTAGTCTGAACAAAAAACATAGGCTATCTGCTAAGATTCTCAAAGTGGCACATGCACATCTTTAAACCTATGTCTTTCTCATTTTTAGTATTTTTGAACTCCAGAATATTTATCTGTCATCTTATTACTTCAAACTCATCATGTTTCAAATAAACTGAACTCTAGAATGTAGGCTCCACAGGGAGGAGATTTTTGCCTGCTTTGTTCACTGCTGAATCCCCAGAACCCAGAATGGTGTCTACGGTATAGGAAATGCTCAATAAATATTCACGAAATAAATGACTATGATCCTGTAAGGAAAACTCGGAAAAACTTTGGCTCAACATTTATGGTCACCTCTACCTATCAGTATCCTTAACTAGCGTATTTTACAGCTCTGTAGACAAAGAAGTTAACTTGTAGAAACATGATAGTAATGCAAATAATTCAAATCCACTGAAATGCACAATCTGTCTAGTGAAGGTTTGTGTTCCTTTCCTCATTGTGGAAGATTTTTGGGGGTTCCACTTACAGGTACAATGGATTCATTTTGCAGAACCAGGTATGGTCAGCTTAAATCCATTCTTCATATCTTCTTTTGGCTCTCACATATAAACTCTAAGCAACAGTAGAAATTTAACTTTGCTGATACTCTGTATCTCTAGCTTTTATTTTTTCACTACCGATTTTGTGTTTTATGTTTCTGCTTTGCTTAGGTCAGATTAAGTTATTCCTTACTGGTGGCAGCAATGATTGGGAATTTGCCCTTATATCTTGCCATTTGATAATATCTGTAAATGAATTAATGGATTATCAAGATTTCTGTATGGTAAGACATGAGAGAAACTAGTTTTTAGTTTTGTGGTTGTTTGTGTATTTGTCCACTTTGAGTTAAAACCAATAGAGAATTCTGTGCTCACAGTGAAGGAGCACAGCTTTTTAATATCTAGACCTAGGAATGTTTATGATTCTGAGAGTTTACTCTTTGTGACCAAACTTGTAGAACTGAAGTTATATGTTTTCTCTGTATGTTTCTGTTTGTAAATCAAAAAGCCTTTACCTTTCATTGAGTAAGTCATGTTTTCCTTCATCTGGAGGATATATACAAATTAGATAATACAGTCTCTTAAATTAAAAGAATACTGTTCTGATTCAATTTTAGAGATAATAAACACATATAAATCAAACATTTCTAAACTTATTATAAAACAAAGAAATTGGACTTCTAATACTTTAAAGTTTCTGGAATAAGAGAAATCCTACAGAAACTAAAAAAATATTCTGAGAATCCAAATTCACATAGTTAGGATAAACTGTTAGCAAACAAGACCGATTTAATAATTTTGATTTAATAAATGTAGCTATATGATTCATCAGTGCTACATTTCCCTCTCCTGTTACATTTCAGGCAAATCCAACTTCTTAAAGTCTGATCATGCCATGCTGTTCAACAACCCTGTACAAGCTGATTTCCTGCCTGCCTTGACCCAGCGGTAAACTTTTACTCTTTCTGTAAGAATAAGCTTGATAACACACAATTTGTGAACACATCTCTTCTAGAAGAGTGTTATCATTAATAAGAATAATAATTGTAATAATAATTCTATTGAGCCTTACAGTACCTATGTGATTTACCCATTTTAATGTTGGCTCCCTTCTCTTCATCTTTCTCTCTCCCTTAACTTCACCTAGTTTTTCATATGTATAGCATTTTGAAAGTTATTTGAAAAACTATTTTAAAAACTAGGTGAAGAGAGAATTTTGAAAAACCTAGTTTGAAATGTTAAACCTATAACTCAAATGCAGTAATTTTCGAGACTCTATGAAACTAATACTGTGACATTACTAGCGAAAGAATTCAATTTTTCATTTAGTAAGTACTTTTTAAGTAATGTAAAATGATCAGTTGTTTAGTAGTGAAAATGAGAAAAAGAGATAAGCAAAATGTACCTAGTAGAACAGTTATCTCAACATGTTTTCATTAAAAATATAAAACTTTTTCAGGCTATTAAAGGAATGCAAAATTACCTGAAAGAATCACTCCCTGTAAAGCCAGGTCCAATACTGTAACTCACATTAAGGGCTCCCTTCCAGCTCTCATCTGGTGGAGTGATTCCTCCCAAGTGGCTGTCAAAATAAAATGAAAATGACAGAAAAAGACTGAGTATCACAGTTTCTAAGGATAAATTATAAAGTTTGATGATAATATTTTATTCATATATATAAGAATTATTTGTCATTTACTAAGTGCCAGGTACTGTCAAAAATCTCTCCCTGTGTGGAGTTCATATTCTAGTGAGAGACCCATACTGAAATCAGTAAGTAGAATACATAATATGTTAGTGATAAGAACAAAGAAAAAATAGTGATGGCAAATGGCAAACCCATCTCCTTATGTTTGACCTTAATTATGTGGGAACTCACTGAATCCAAGAAATCTTAAATATAGGAAATTAATGGCTGCATTAAGGAGAAGAACTTAATTTGTAAAGAAGCTGCTGATTACACAGTAGGCACTCACACAATTATTAAGCTGTAATACTCATACAGGTATTTAAAAAATGAGAGTTGGGAGATATATAAAGCAATATCAGTTACAGAATACAATAATGCTATATTCTAAATATGGTGCTAAGTATTTTACACATAAGATCTCATAATAATTCTATCAAGGAGAAATAGTTACTAGCCTCATCTTACAAATAAAGAAACTGAGTCAGAGAAAGTTTAAGTAACTGGTCCAAGGTCATACCTCTAGTAAGTGGGAGACATTGTCATATTCTTACACTACACATCGAGTCTAAATATCTAATAGCTATGAAAATTCGATTGCTTGAGAAATCTCAAATCAGAATTATCTTTGGGCATAGTTTTGTATTTGAGAATTTCATTTGTAGCAAACAGAGCAGTATTTTAGTTTTATTTCTTAGTCACTAAACTGACTACTTTTCTAAAATAAAAATACAGTTTACTCTGTTATTCCTACTTCAGGAGTTATTTAGTTATAAAACTTTATGTTTAACATAAGAATGTCATTTAAGTTTTTGATGAGAAAACAGACACCTAGTGCAAAATATCTTAATCTCATATCCAACAAGAAAACTATACCGTAATAATATTTCTGCATCATTATATCCAATGGGATGTACAGGTATTTTGGGGATTCCCACTCCTTCTTCAAAATCAAGTCTGAAAGTGTATTCTAAAACATCAAATGCATAAATGAAAACAATTTAAAAATCTGCGCAAGAGATATACAGAAATATTTTGCATTACTATTGCAGATTTGCTATTCACTTGCAGTTATGCCAAAATTGAAAGTTCCCCCAAAGTCAAACAATTGTTTTACTTAATACATTCTATTTAATAAATCATTTACATTTTAAGGTAGAAATGATCATTTCCCAAATTCGTTTTGACATTTCATATAATTCTCTTGACTTTTACAAGAATATTTTATTTCCTCAAGGATCTCCTGAATCCATCTTAGAGAAACTTTATTAACCAGATGCTTAGAAAGTGTGTCCCAGATTCTGAAACTATAAATAAATGGAAAAAAAAACAAACAAACAACAAAAAAAAAAAAAAAAAAAAAAAAAAAGAAAAAAAAAAAAAAAAAAAAAAAAAAAAAAAAAAAAAAAAAAAAACAAGGGAACATATGCACTCTTGGGAATAAATGAGAAACATCTTATTCAAATAGTAACATAATATATTATTATTCAAGGAAGATTGAAAAATATTGCCAGCCTTAAAACTTCATTGGAATTGTGGCTTTTCAATAGAGTTAAAGGGACTAAATTTACCGTCATGCTTGAAAAACCTTATTTTTTATGCATCTTATTTTATGTAAATGAAACACTTTAAAAATAATAAAATGTATAAAACAATAGTTCTATCATGAGATTTCTATTATTTAAGTAGCTTCACAAGATAACTGACTGTGGAAACAAAAATTTTAACAATATAATTAGACAGTAAATCAGTAAGTACATAAGACTTTAATAACACTACTAACTAACTTGACCTAGTTGACATTTATAGAATACTCCAACCAAAAACAGAACACACATTCTTTCCAAGTGCATATAGAATATATTAGATAGACCATATTCTCGGCCATAAAACATGTATCAGTAAACATAAAAATCATACAAAGTATGTTTTCCGACCTAAGTAGAATAAAATTAGAAATCAATATTAGACTGATACCTAGAACATCCTCAAATATTTTAAAATCAACTAACACATTCATAATAAACTATGGGTCAAAGTAGAAATGAAAAGCAAAATAGAAAGTATTTGGAACCAAATAAAAATAAAAACTCTAAGTCTAGGCAAAACAGCAAGACCTACCTCTAAAAATAAACATTAAAAAATTAGCTGGACATGGTAGCACATGTCTATAGTTCCAGCTACTTGGGAGGTTGGGGCAGGAGAATCACTTGAGCCTGGGAGTTTGTGGTTACACTGAGCTATGGTTAGACCACTGCACTCCAGCCTGGGTGACAAAGTGGAATACTTGTCTCTAAAATAAAATAAAACCACAATAAATTAAAATCTGTAGGATGCAGCTGAAGTAGCACTTATTAGAGAGAGGTACAGCACTAAATAATCCATCTTAGAAAAAAAGTTATGCTTTCAACAAACGATATCAGATTCCACTTCCAGAAACTAGAAAAAGAACAAATAAAGGCCAAAATAAGCAGGAGAAAGGACGTGATAAATATCACAGCAGAAATCTAAGAAACAGAACCTAGCTGGGTTCGTGGTGGCTTATGTGTGTAATCTCAGCACTTCGGGAGGCCAAGGCAGGAGGACTGCTTAAGTCCAGGAGTTTGAGACCAGCCTGGGTGGCATAGCAAGACCCAAGTCTATTAAATTTAAATAAAGAAACACGAAACAAAAATAATAATAATGATAATCAATGAAACCCAAAGCTAGTTATTTGAGATCAATAAAACTAACAAACTTCCAACAAGACAGATCAAGACAAAAGGAGAAAGGACTAAATTGCTAAGAATGAAGAACGAATCCATCAAGAATGAAGGAGAGAATATCACTCTAGTACCTGCAGACAGAAGAATAGTAAGAAAATATTATAAATCACTCTATGTTCATAAATTCAAAAACTTAGATGAAATGGACAAAAATCTTTGAAAAATGCAAACTATCAAGGCTTACTTGAGAATAAACAGATAACCTGCATAGCTATATATATATATGAAAGAAATTCAATTTGTAATGAAAAACAGTTCTACATGAAAAACTTCAGGCCCAGATAGATTCCTGGGGAATTTTATCAAATATTTATAGATAACATTGAACCCATCCTTTATAAACTCTTGCAGAAAAGTGAAGATAAAATAGTTCCCAACTCATTCTAAGAGGCCAGTATTTCTGTGATACCAAATGACACAAAGATATTGCAAGAAACTAAATCTACTGGTTAATATCCCTTATGACCATAGACAGAAAAATTCTTAAGAAAAATATATAAAAATTCAACAATATATAAAAGGATAATACATTGTTACCAAATAGGTTTAGGATGACAGGGTTGGATTAACATTAAATACAATCACATAATTTAACAAAAGTAAATAACAACATATGATCATCTCCATGTACATAGAAAAAGCATTTGGCAAAATCCGATAAACATTTCTAATGAAAACCCTCAGTATATTAGGATAGAAGTAAACTTCCTCAGTGTGACAAAAGGAATCTGTTAAAAAACTAGAGCTAGCATAATATTTAACAGAGAAAGACTGGATACTTTCCCACTTGAAACAGATAAAGCAAAGATGTCTGTTGTAACAACTTATATTCCACACTGTACTGGAGTACCTCTGTAAATTGTAAGTGAAAAGCAAGAAGAAAATATGTCCTGGAGATTCTAGCCAGTACAATCAGGCAAAAGAAAGACAGAAAGAAAGAAAGAGAAAAGAAAAAAAAAGAACAAGAGAGATAGAAAGAAGAGAAGAGAAAGAAAGAGAGAGAGAGACAGAGAGAGAGAGAGAGGGGAGGGAGGGAGGGACGGAGGAAGGAAGGAAATGCATCCAGACTGAAAACCAAGAAATAAAATTATCTTCATCTGCAGATGACGTAATCATTTATATTAACAGTGCTGGTAGAAGCTACAAAAACCTAGCAGAATTGATGAGTTTTACAAGTCTGCAGGCTACAAGACCGAGGTATTTCTTTTAGAAATAGAATAGTGTTTCCATTTCCTAGTAATGAAAAATTGGAATTGAAACTTTACAGTAGCATAAAACTGTGAAATGTTTGTGAATAAATCTGACAAAAGATGTGCATGATTCATACAGTGAAACTATAAAACTTTCCTGAAAGAAATTAAAGAATGTAGAGTTATACTTTACTTATGGATCAGAAAATTCAATAGTGTTAAGATGTCAAGTCTCCCTAGATTTATCTATAGATTTCATTCAATCTCAATCAAACTCCAAGGAGGCTTTTTGGTGGAAATTGTAAATTAATTTTAAAATTCACATGGAAAGGACCAAAATTAGACACAACTTTTTGAAAAACAAAAGAATTGTAACCTGGAAGATTTACACTCTGTTAGAACGTAGAATTTAAAAAATGGACATATCTAATGTTAGTGAGGACATAGCAAATAGAACACTCATACATTGCTGATGAAATATAAAATGAAACAACTTCAGTAAACAATTTTAAAAGTTTTGCAAAAGTTAAATATCTAACTACCATATTATTCAGGCAGTTCACTTCCAAATATTTGCCCAAGAGAAATAAAAGAATATGTACATACAAAGTCTTGTACAACAATAACTGTTCATTACACCTTTATGTGTAATAGCCCCCACAGTGAAAGCAATCCAAATGTCTATCTATAGGTAAAAGAATAAACTGTGGTATAGCCATTTAAAGGAATACTACTCAGGAAAAAAAAAAAAAAGCAAAACTATTGACACATATGCCAACATGGACAGATCTCAAAATAATCTGCTGACAGCAGAAAGCAAGTTCAGTTGTTGCCTAGGGATTGTCATGAAGGGGGTAGGAAGAGTTGGGAGGGTGAGAATATAAAGAGACAAGAAGAAGCTTTTTTGGGATAATGGGTATGTTCATTATTTTGATTGTAGAGATATTTCACATATATAAGACTTCAAATTTTATGTTTTAAATAACATAAAAACTAATTTTTAAAAAAAAAATAGAAATGTATGATATGAAGAAGGATAAAATCCCTGAGTAATTCATAATACCCAAATTATCATTTGTTAAGAGGAGCATTACTTTAGGTATGAGTATCAGTAGTTCTGAACTCTAATAAAGGAAGAAGGACAATGTGAACTGAGTGTTCCCTCCCAATGCCCACATCTTATGAAAATTTAAAACTAAAATAATACAAAAGCAAATGTTTTTAAATTCCTATCAGCAGTAATCCAAAATGATTTAAGTGTACCCAATTTCAGTTTAATATTATTCTGAACATGCTTGCTTTTATTCCTTCTAAAAGGGCAAGGGGTACTTTTGAAAAATTGGAGGACTGACAGGCTCATCCTTTACCTTTTGCTGGATAGCCTGGAGTGAGTGGGTCACCAGCACCATTCAAATTTAACACATTTCCTCTCTGGGCTGCAGTTCCAGGAAGATTCCATCCTCTGGGATATGGCTGTACCTCAGGAGCAAAGTAGTCAGCTGGATCTGAGTACAAGATGATTCCTATGGCTCCTGCTAACATGGCATTTTTAACCTGCGAGGGCAACGTGCGATTCATAATGCAGAAATGGCAAACAATTGGCTTATTCATATAAGAAAGACATTAATTTAGTAATGGAAGGATATTTAGACACTGCGTTTTATCATACCGTCGCACACTCCGTTCTCTTGGCTTTGACCACAATTTACCACCTGTTAGATCTCACAGACTTCCATTAGTCTACTGTATTCTAAACAAATTACCATTTCTTCTGTGAAACATTTATATTACTCCCTGCAGCTGTAGAATTAATGTCCCTTTTTTGTAGTTCTATATTTTCTATATTATAGCATAGCTGATAATGCATTAAAATATCTTTTAAATGTCTATCTCCCTATTAGACTGAAGATGTATTTGAAAACATGAATCATGTCGTCTTAATTTTAAACCACTGCCCTCTAAAATCTTGCACATCATAGAGTAAGCACTCTACAAATACTTGTGGAACTAAACCGATTTAAAATTGTATGCAGAGCAGTCATATTTTTGTGAAAAATGGCCCAGGGTTTTTGTAAACATTTAACAATCCAGACTAGCCAAGAATAGGAAAATGTATCCAGTGAGATACTAAATTCTGCTTCACCTAAAGTATTGTAGCAGAAGATGAATATTGGTCTTGATTCATAAAAGTGTATTCCAATATTTAGAAAGCACTCTGTTATGTCACTAAGAGTATAACCTATCATAACATTTTTGATGGAAAATTGATGATGCCTATCAAAATTTTGAAAGAATATACACTATTATTTAGCCATCTAACTTCTGGAATTTTGAAAGAATATACACTATTATTTAGCCATCTAACTTCTGGAATTTTGAAAGAATATACACCATTATTTAGCCATCTAACTTCTGGAATTTTGAAAGAATATACACCATTATTTAGCCATCTAACTTCCGGAAATCTATACTACAATCTTCACACAAATTTTTGAAGTCTATGTGAACAAGGATGTTCACAATGAAATTATTTGTAGTAGTAACAAATTCAAGATAAGACAAACATTATCAGTAGTAGAATGGTTAAGTAAATAGCTTATCAGTTCTGTGAATGTGATGCCATCATTTAAAATAGTGAGGTAATTAATAAGCAGTTATACAGAAATTACTAAGTACCAGCCACTATCCTAAGTGCTTTCAAACAAAGTCATTTGATAAAGACTCTATGAGATTGGTGATATCATCGGCATTTGCATTTTATACATAACGAAGCTTTGCAACAGAGAAGTAAAGTAACATACTCACAGTAAAAGATCTAGAAAAAATAGAAGGCAGACTAGACCAGAACCCAAGTGATACGGATCTAGGGGCTCTATACTCTTAGCCAGTGTATTACATAACTCTCAATATGGGGACATGAAGAATATGAGTCACGGCTGAATGAAAAAAATAAAGTCATGTAATAGACAGTGTATAGATAAATATATGTAAATGGGCATATAAGGACAGACATATTTATATTTCACAGAATTAGGTCTGAAAAAAGCTATTAAGATTAATTATATTTGAACAATGAAGTGGCTAATGCAGGGAAGCTTTTCATTTTTTACTGTATATAAATTTTCTTAAATTTCTAAAAGCAAATATTACTTTTGCAATAAAAATGATTTAAAAATAATTTTCTTTTCCAGGTATGTGAGAAAACATAAAAACATGAGTTTCTATGTAACCATGGCAAATAAGAAAAAAAAAGAAAATAAATATTTGAAAGCAATTTTGGAAACTGAGAAGCAAGTTGGTCATTTACATTTACAGAATATAGACAGATAGATAGATATCCTCTTATTCTTCCTAGAAAAACGATACTGTACTTTATTTCCTCGGAAGATTTTTCCGTATCTGGCAATAACAATCTTCCCAGTACAGTTGATGCTCATCTCTCTTTCCAGTTTGAAGAAGTCTTCAGTGCGAGCATAGTTCACATACACAAGATCTCCCTTTAGGGAAAAGAAGATATATACAATACTGCTCAAATTAAAGAAAAAAATAAGTTTGCTTCACAATACTATATCATCAAAAGTGTTTCCTTTCTTTATTTGGGGAATAATAGACCCATGGTAATTATGCAAGTCATTAGAGAATCTTACAAAATCCTGAAAAGATTTAAAAAATAACAATGCATAACACTTATTTATTATTTTGGGGACGGAATTTCACTCTGTCGCTCAGGCTGGAGTGCAAGGCACTATCTCTGCTCACTGCAACCTCCTTCACCTGCTGAGTTCAAGCGATTCTGCCTCAGCCACAAGAGTAGCTGTAATTACAGACATACACCACTATACCCAGGTAATTTTTGTATTTTTTAAGAGTAGAGACAGAGTTTCACCATGTTTGCCAGTTTGGTCTTGAACTCCTGACCTCCAATGATCCACCCACCACAGCCTCCCAAAGTGCTGGGATTGCAGGCATGAGCCACCACACCCAGCCAGACATCTTTAAACAGTGTGTTCTGTTTTGAAGAAATCAGTGTATACTAAGCCACAGGAAATGGAGTAAACAAATGTCATTTTAAAGATCCTAACTATATTTAATTTCCAACTATTGCATTAATTTAAGAAATTCTATGATATGATCTAGAAGATTATGTCTATGAATCCATAAAAAATATCACATTATGAACAATGGAAAGAAGCTTGTAAAAACACCTACTGCCCTCACTAAATTAAAGGCGTTTTCAACAGTTTCTTTGTTACTTCAAAGAGTGCCATCTGCCTCAGCAGGGTCTGTTTTTAATGTATTTGTTTGTTTCTTTTTTCTCTGTCTGGTGTTTTTTTCTATTTTATTACTATTTTTCAAATTTGGAGATGAGGTGTTGATAGTACAGAATATCAAACAATCTGCATGTATGATTCCTTGGTTTTAGTGTTCTATACAGCTTTTAGATAGCAAAAGAACCATTTAAAAACTTGAATTAAAGTACATTTTATTTTACCTCTGGCATGCCTTGGGCTGAGAAAGCATTATATGGTGGCACAATATTTGTAACATTCTCATATCCAGCTGGTGGTGATTCCAGGTATGATGTTTTGAAAATCTAGTAAGAATTAGAACACGTCATGTGGGAGAGGAAAATTCCATATTATTATTATTAAGGTATAATTCATTTGGCCTCCAACTATATACTCCATATTAAGCATCCTGGAACCAGGTTCTATAATTAAATAGATAAATTACACTGACAACACTGAGGAAACAGCCTTATCATTATTACTGTTTTCCTAATAATAGAAACTTTTATAAATGCATGCAATCCCAGATAACCAAAAATTTCGTTATGAAGTGTAGCAGCAGGACTGATCCTCTTTCTTTGACTATGCCTTTTCAGTTTCCTTTGTGGGCTCCTTTTCCTTCATCTTTATTTAAATAATATTAACCAAAGTTTTATCCCCAGCCCATTGCTTGCCTCTATACTCCCTCCCTGTGAGACTTGACTATCGAAATTTTTCTAATAGCTAATATGCTTATGATGCTTACCTTTCCAGATTCATTTAAATGTTTGATGGTTATTTCAGCTTGGATGTCCAAACTCAACATGTTAAAATTCAAATTTATCATCTCCCACTCCTGAGCCTGCTTTTGGTCTGCATTTCCTACCTCTATTAATAGCTTCAGTCATTAGTTACCCATATCAGACAGTCTAGGAGTCATCCTGAACTCTATCTTCCCCTCCTTCCCCAAGTCAATCACTAATCAAGTCCTGCTAATACATTTCCTTACTATTTCTGAAATCCATCCCTCTTCCTCATTCCTACTAACTTCCTAATTTAAAACTTTATTATCTTTTACCTGGACTATTGTCTTAAGACTACAAATTTAACCCCTTGCCTAGTCTAGGTGTAATCTACAGATGGCCCCATTTGGCAGAAATGACCCTCCAGCCACATCCTTCCCCTGCTCAGGACTGGTCATTGGCTCCCATGAACAGAAGCTGAAGTTTAAGCTCCTTAAGACAGTATACAAGCCCTTCTGTGATCTGTTCCCAGAACATATCTACTGGTTTATCTCATATCATGGCCCACTTTGTATTTTATACTTTTGAAATATAGAAAATCATTACATTCTCCCAATAATACTAAGCTAGTACATGCCTCCAAGCATATGCCAAAAGTTTTGTCTTTTGTTGAGAATTCTGTTAGCTTATTTTGTCATGTGGTTAACTCCTTATGCCCTTTCATGACTCACATGTCAAGACTTCAGGAAACCTTCTTTAACTCCCAGGCTGGGCTGAGTGACCCTTTTCTGGGTAAATAATGAACTCTAATCATACCCTTCATGCACTTATCAGACAAATTTGAAGTCTGAAATATTCCATTGCCTGCCTCACCTTACTTAGAGAAAGGAACCATGTCCTAGTCTTCATTCTGGCCTCAGGACTTAACACATGTCTAAACACATGGTGGACACAGAATAATTCACTATTAACAAATTTCTACTTTTACTTCACCCTATATTACAATCCACAGAAAGCAGCTGGACTGTAAAATATAAAAGGTACCAACAATTTCACATTACCTCAATGCCATGTTCATTCACAGTCGATATATAGTTGGCATTTGTCTCATTGGGGTAAGATAAGAGGACATCATAATGAACCAACTTGGCTGAATCTAGTCCAAATTTCTTCCACTGGGTTTGGATTTTCTTGGCAAGCAAGAAATTTTGTTCTGTTCCTGCCAGATGAGGAAGCTTTGTAAAAGAACTAAAATGAAAATAAAATATAATAGGGAGTTAAAGACTATGCTCAGACAATGTGCCTAAAAACTATTCTAAATGCACTACTTACGCTTTGGGCATTATCATTTCTATATGACAGATACAAGAAAATCAGCTAGTGTTATCAGTTTTTAGATAGGCCAATTTTTAAGTTATTTATATACAACTATAGTGTTCATATTATGCTTCCTCAGTAAAGAACACATCCCATGGTAAACACCATCAGCAGAGGCTCAGATATGAGAAGACACCCTGGAAGAATGTCATACTTCTATACCAATAATGTTCCTTTTTGTTGTTTATCAGAAAACAAAGACATTTTGGGAAAAGAAAATAGATCTTAATATCTCACAGGGAGCACGTGGGCACTTCCACGTTTAACTTATATAGTTGTGTTGGGTTTTTGGGGTGATGAGGCATACCTCCCCCAAGAGAATGTTGTAGGTTCTTGGTCTCCGCCCTTTCAGGAATGAGAGGGCACGGTAAGCTCATAAACTTGTAAATACCGGACCCAAGAAGTGTTGCAGAAAGGTAATTTTATTAGTTAGATAAAAGGGGAAAAAAGGAGGAGAACACAGGAAAACTTTCATGAAGAGTGTGGAAGGGGACTTCAGACGGGAAATCCAGGAGGGGAAACAGAGCCCCCACTCCGTGGGAAGGGATTCCAGAGAGCTGGAAATCTGGTGTGGGTGAAGGAGCAGGGCAAGTTATCCTGGGAGACGAAAGGAGTTCCTTTAAACTTTGGCTGGGGTGATTGACTCTTAGTTTCTTCCCGTGCTCGTGAAATTTAAACATAAATAGTTAAATCTCGCAGATGGAGAGAGATGGGAGGGGGTCATGGCACTGGGAAGTTCTTGCACTTAAAACTACGCCCCCTTGTGGACCCGGAAAGTGAACACATTCCCTCATTTCCACTGTTGATTGTGTCATGTATGCAGATGCTTATCTCATTAATGTCAAGGTCCAGGAATTTTTATTTTTAATATCCCCTGGTGCTTAGTTCTTGCCTTTACTCAAAAAGTACAGGCTTGCTGAATTTAATTTGGGCAGTGTGCTCTTGGTTCTGGATGTAAATATGTTGGAACATTTAAGTGACCTCACAAACATAGTTCTTAGTGACATTTATTTTACTTGAGGTGAATAATATTTTTAAAGTACCTGGCTGGGCACAGTGGCTCACACCTGTAATCCCAGCACTTTGTGAGGCCGAGGAGGGTGGATCAACTGAGGTCAGGAGTTCGAGATCAGCCTGGCCAACATGGTGAAACCCCATCTCTACCAAAAATCAAAAAATTAGCCAGGCATCATGGTGGGCACTTGTAACCCCAGCTACTTGGGAGGCTGAGGCAGGAGAATCACTTGAACCCAGGAGGTGGAGGTTGCAGTGAGCTGAGATCGAGCCACTGCACTCCAGCCTGGGGGGACAGAACAAGATTGTCTGAAAAACCAAAAAATAAAAAAGGAAAAAATTAGAAAGTCCGCCAACCATCAGTAGAGCAAAAAGAAAAAATTAATTCCTTTATAAATTTTGTTTTAGTTAACCAGATGACAGCCACAAAATAGAAGAAAATTAACATTTATTGAAAACCTGCTGGATGACAAACACTCTATGAGTCACTTTCACATAGGTTTTCTCATTTAATCATCATAATCCTTCTTCCATCATCCCCATTTTGCAAATGAGGAAACTGACAGAGTGGCTGAATAATAATCTCATAATTTCGCAGCTAATAAATGCTGGAACTGGAATCCAAAACTGTAGGTATCTGATCTTGAGAAATAGTGATGTTTCTAAATAATTCATCTGCTCTTATTATCTATGTGCTTAAAATTATTCTACAACTCCCTATACCATGTGTTAGAAAGTTCACACTCCAACATGTCATCTATAGCACTTTTAGGTCAGGTCCTCTCTTCTGCCTTTTCAGATTAATTCCCCATCACTCTCCTACAAACTTCTCTGCTCTCTGCTATTGAGTATATTATTTTTCTCATAAAATTATCATGATCTTTAATACCTTATAGCTTTTGCACAATGTCTTATCTCAGACAAAAATAGTATCCTATGTACTAGAATCTCCCTGTATCACCACTTCTACTCATTCTCCTTTCTCACCTGCAAACTTAATCATCCATAAGGATTCTTCAAGCATCATCTTCTCTGAGATGTCCTTCTCTATGTTATAAAGTGAAAACTGCAGATAGCAGATGTTTAATTTCTTACCATATTTGTTTTTAAAAAGCACAAAAGTGTTCGGACAGAAGTTATTAAATTTGTAGGAATAAGAAAGCAAAAAGGCTAGCGATATTTAATTTCTACTTTATACAATTCATTATTTTAGTTCTTACAACGAGCAGATAGGATCAGAAAAATCATAGGTATTTCCTTAAATTAGGAGGGAGGATTAGCCATGAATTTTTTTGCCTCCTATCTTTTCAAGAACGCTCTGAAATGAAATAGAAAAGTACAGAAAAAGAGTAGGAAGGTATAACATCCTAGAGTTTCTTTGTATGATTCCAAGATGGGTATTACAGCTCCAGGCATACAAACTCAATCAGTAACTTCAGGAGAAGGAAGTACAAACTAAAACAACTATTCCTTCTTTTGTGTTTAACAAAGGAACATTTTTGTAGATGATCTTAGCTAAGTTTTTCTCCCATTTTATTAGGCAAAATCAGGTCATTTACCCCTTCTCAAACCAATCATTGCCAGACAGAAGATAATTATAATGATTGGTTTATGGACCAATCAAGAGACTCCTGGGGTGGGAGGAGGGTAACCGTCACTGAACACATCCCCTCCTAAGGGAGGGAGAACACTTAGAGTTGAGGTTCTGTTAATAAGAAGGTGGCTGAGAGGAATAAAATCATTCCCACCATTAAGCCCTTTAACCCAATCGTCAAGCCCTCCTTTGCCTTCTAAACTCTTCTGCTGTGCTCATTAACCCTTTAGATCTATACACAACAATTCACCTATATCTGCAGCACCATCTCTGAATATTTCATTGACCTCCTTATCTTAACTGATTTCCTCTGAGGACCCTGCTTACCTGCAGGGTGTTTTATTTTCCATGACCCCCATATCTCAAGGCTGAAGTTCATCTAGGAGGCCTTCTTACTCTCCATTAGCTCTTTCAAATATATCTTTTTTTTCTTTCAAAACTAGCAGCTTTTTTGAAGCTTACACCAAGTGTCACCACCCACTACACCTTCTAGATACTGTCATCTACAAAACTGTGGGTCATGCCTCTTCATTCATTAAAGTTGGGGGCCCCTAATACACTGCATTTCCCTCTATCTCTGCTCTTGTCATCATTCTTGGTGTCTAATTTTCGTATTTGGTTGGATTCAAAAGAAAAACCAACAGCAACAAGATATTTAATCATCATCAAAGCTATTCAAAGACTGCTGATCAACTTATGCATATTATACAATAAAGCCTAATACTAGCATGTAAATAGATTATTTTAATGTTTAGTCAAGAGCATTGTCGTATTTTACTTCTGATGCCTCATGTCATTTTCTAGGAGCTTTCTTTTGGACACTTGATGATACACTGCAAACAGAGTTCGATAGTGTTAACATCTTACCTGGCCTTTTAAGTTAAGCAAATTTAAATGTAAGCACTCTGTCTCTCTTGATAAGACATTCAGAGCTGGATATGGTGACTCACGCCTCTAATCCCAGCACTTTGGGAGGCTGAGGTAAGTGGATCGCTTGAGGTCAGGAGTTCAAGACCAGCCTGACCAACATGGTGAAACCCTGTCTCTAATAAAAGTACAAAAACTAGCTAGGCGTGGTGATGGGTGCCTGGAATCCCAGCTCCTCTGGAAGCTGAGGCAGGAGAATCGCTTGAACCTGGGAAGTGGAGGTTGCAATAAGCCGAGATTGTGCCACTGCACTTAAACCTGGGCAACAGAGCAAAACTGTCTCAAAACAAACAAAAAACCCAAACACTGCCGTTCTATTCCACTGCATGAACTATGTATATAGACTGAGTCTCTCTTCAAGTAATGTTCATTCCATTACCTACTCATTCTTTTCCTGTTTCATCAAAAAAGCACCTCAAAACAGATATTTTGGATTAGCCTCTTAAATCTGATGTGCCTTGATGATAAATAAGCTCAAATTTTCTAAGAACGGTATAGCTGATTTTATTCTTCATTATAATAGCTCACTCTAGTTTATCCATAGACAATAACATGGACCCTTGTGGTCTCAGCAAACCACAGCACAGATGGACAGAAAATAGAGATTGTACTCAGCTTATGATGAGGTTATGTCCCTATAAGCCCATTGAAAGTCAAAAATATTATTAAATTGAAAATGCATTTAATACTCTGATAAATCCATCATAAAGCTGAAAAATTGTAAATCAAACCATCATAAGTCAGGGATTATCTCTTAACCATAGTGTATGCATTTCCTGGGGTATATTTGTCTCTAGGGTTTAACTGGAGTATTAGAAGAGAAAGAAAGGTGCAGAAAAATATTTTAAGAAATAATAAACAAGACTTCCTAAATTAATGGAAGACATAAGTTTACATTATCAAGAAACTCAGAGAGCCCAAACAGGCTAAATTTAAAGAAAACTATGCCTAGACACATAGTAAAACTACTGAAAATCAAAGACAAAAATGATACATGTTACATGATTTAATGATTGTAAACTTCTCATCAGATGATACAGCAGCTAGAAGACAGCGAAACATTTCAAGTTAAACTTCATATGTGTTAGTGGAGTCAATCCAGAATTCTATATCCAGGAAAAATATGTTTAGAGAATAAAGTTGAAATAAAGAATTTTATAGATGAAGAAAAACTAAGAATTTGTCACCATCAAATTCCACATTAAAGGAAATACTTAACAAAGTTATTCAGGCTCAACAGAAATAGCACAGGGCAACCTGAATCGTCAGAAACAAATGAAAAGCATTAAAAATGAAAAATATCTAAGAAACATGAAATACTAATTTTAACTTTAGTTGGTTTACAATAAATATAAATGTTCAAAAAATATATAACATTAATATAGCATTATTTTCGTGGTTTATATTTCATGTATATACGATGCATACAACAGCTACTATATAAAGGATGGTGAAGGAGAGAGTAAATGGTCATAGAAATTTTGAGTTTTCTCCATTTTACATTAAGTGACACAGTAGTAAATTTAAGAATACAGTGAAACATTATAAATGTATAATACAATCTTTAGAGTATCCACTAAAAAGTACAGAGGTGTAGCCAAAAGACAAATTGAAATAAAATTTCATATATTTTACTATCAAAAAAGTCAGAAAATGCATAAGGTACAGAAAGAAAACAGAAAATAAACCATAACGTGGCTGATTTAAGTTTAATTATATCAATCAATAACTATATTATATGTTAATGGACTAAATACTCAAAAAGTGGAGATTACCAGAATGGACAAAAAAGCAAATATCTATCACATGCTGCCTAAAGAGGGCATACTTAAAATTACAAAAATGGATAAAACAGTAAGTGACAATTGTGTTCTCTCTATAGAAGGTACATTTTAATTCTAACGAAAGTGATAGGTTAAAAGTAAGTAGATCGAAGAAGACATCCTATGTAAACATAAGTATTAGAAAACATAGCAAAAATGTCAAAAATTCCATTCATATGAAATGAAATAGAATTAAATATATTATTACTAAAGATAATGGGCACATTTCATAAAAATAAAAGGTCATTCTGTTTTGAAAACATAACAACATCTATGTGTATATGCCTAATTAATGAGCTTCAGAATACATAGAGCAAAAACTGACCAAATTAATGGGACAAATAGGCAATTTCACATTCCTGGAGAAAATTACAACACCCTTCTAGATTAACTTTGACCTCCTTCCAAATTAGTAAAGAAATAAAGGAATTACCCTATCATATTTTTTAGCTAAAAAAGAAAAATCATCTGATTATATTAATTGATACAGCACCTGACAAAATTCAACACCGATTCATGATTAAAAAAAACCTCTCAGCAGTCTTGGAATAGAGGGGAGCTTTCTTAACTTGACAAAGAGCATCAAAAAAATACCTACAGCTACATCATACTTAATGGTGAAACTAAATCTTTCTCCTTAAGATTAGAAAAAAGAAAAGAATGTCCATTTTCACTACTCTTATTCAACATAGTAATGGAAGTTCCAGTCAGCAAAAAGAGGCAATTTTTCTTAAAAAATAAAAGCCATACACATTAGAAAGCAAGAAGAAATTAAAAGTTCCCTATTTGAAGATGACATTACTGTCTACATAGAAAATTCCAATGACTCTAAAAGAAACAAATAAACGAAACTTTCCCACCTTCCAGCCAAGTGCAAGTGCAGTGGCTCATATCTGTAATCCCAGCATATTTGGAGGCCAAAGTGGGAGGATTGCTCAGCCCTAGGAGTCTGAAACCAGCCTGGGAAATATAGCAAGATTCTGCCTCAGAAAATTTCCCCAAAACCATACCAAACCAACTAACCAAACAAAACCTTCTTAGAGTTCAGCAAGGCCACAGGATGCAACATCCATACACAAATGTAACTGTATTTCTATATGCTAACAACAGAGTATATGGAAATTGAAATTAAAACACAATATAACATGCATTTGCTCCACAGAAAATGACACACTTAGATGTAAATCTAATAAAGCATATAAAGCATCCGCTTAATGCAAACTACAAAATGCTGATAAAAGAAAAATGATCTATAATTGGAAACTTACTATGTTCATGTAACAGAAGACTGGACATAGCAAAAATGTCAAAAATCCCCAAATTCCTCTATAGGAGTAATGTAATCCCTATCACAACCCCAGCAATAGTTTTTTAGACAAATATGTGTTTATTCTATATTTTAAATGAAAAGTTAAAGGACATAGTATAGCTACAGTAATTGCTTAAAAGAATAAGGTAAGAGGAATCATTCTATGTGTTGTTAAAATCTATGATACCACTTTTATAATCAGGACAGTGCTGTACTGGTTCAATATGGCAGAATATAAAACCCAGAAATAGAATAAGATTCTGTCTCTACAAAAGAGAGACTCTAGACTCACACAAATATGCCCAACTAATTTTTAACAATGGTGCAAAAGCAATTAAACGAAAAAAGGATATCATTTTAACAAATGGTGATAGAGCAATTTGACATTCACAAACAAAAGAATTTACTCAACCTAAACCTTACACCTTATGCACAAATTAACTCAAAATGGGCCCGAAACTGTAATGTAAAAAGTAAATTACAAATCTTTGGGGAAAAAAAGACAAAAGTGATCAAAGACCAGCTCAAAGAGCTCTTAGATATGAACCCCAAAACATGATCAAAAAAGAGAAAGAGTGATAAATTAAACTTCATCATAATAAGGTTTTAACTTCTGATCTGCTAATGAGGGTGGGTGAATAGAAAAATTACAGATTAGAAAAAAATATTTGTCCACTGCATTTCCAATGAAAGACTTCTATCTAGAATACAGTTGACCCTTGAAACAACATAGGTTTGAACAGCATGGCTCCACTTATATATGAATTTTTAAAATATATTAAAAAATTTTTTTCTATGAATATGCTAGAAAAAAATTCACTTATATATTTTTTATGAATATATTACAAAATTTTTTAGAGATTTAAAACTTTTTGAAAAAAAAACTCATGAATGAACCACATAGCCTAAAATATTTAATAAAAAATAAGAAGAGGTTTGTCATGAATGCATGAAGTACACGTAAATAGTATCTATTTTATCATTTACTACTTTTAAATACATTATTCTATTATGAAAAGTTAAAATGTATCAAAACTTCTGCATGCACTTACACACCACATGGTGCCATTTGCAGTCTAGAGAAATGTAAACAAACATAAAGATACAATATAAAATCATAATTATGTAAAATTAACTACAGTACATTGTGTACTACAGTAATACTTTTGTAGTCACAGATTATTGCTCTTGCAGTGAGTTCGTATTGTGAGCAACTGCTTAAACCACTGTGTGATGCTAATCATCTCCCTAATCATCTCTGGAAGAACAGTTTGTCTCTCCGGTAAATTGCTTATGGCAGTAAAGAAAAATGATCTCTCATGGATCTCATGTAGTTCTCACCATGTTTAGTACAATACTATAAAACTTGAATAACACCATGGGATCTATACAAAGTACCACTAATGATACATTATAAGAAAAAGATGAATTGCTTGGTATACCATAGACTGAGGTCTGCAGATGTGATTGCCCTCCATTTTCAGGATAAACAAATCCAGCATAAGGAATATTGTTAAAAAAAATAGAAGAAGAAAAAAATTTGTGAACCTGTCACTGCAGCTATGCCAGCAAGTGTGAAAACCTTGTACTTTTGAAAAATTACATTTTTCTCTTGGATTAAAAATGTAACTTTTATGTGAGTGTAGGATTGCTATAAGAAAGGCATATCTATAGACTCTAATTAATATGATTAGAGAAAAAGCAAAGCCATTCTATGAAAACTTAAAGCAAAAGGAAGGTAAAAGTAGAGAATAGTATGCTTGCAAATTTAGGAAGAGGCTTGTCTTTAATAAAAGTATCAAGGTAACAGGAGGAGCAGCTTCTACTCACCAAGAAGCAGTAGACAAGTTCTCAGACGACATTAAGAAAATTACTGAGTTCTACCAGACATACAAAGAGGAGTCACTCCTTCTGACACTATTCCAAACAATCCAAAAAGAGGGAATCCTTCCCAAATCATTTTATGACACCAACATCATCCTGATACGAAAACCTGGCAGAGACCCCACAAAAAACGAAAACTTCAGGCCAATATCCATGATGAACGTAGACGCAAAAATCTTCAATAAAATACTGGCAAACCGATCGCAACAGCACATCAAAAAGCTTATCCATTATGATCAAGTAGGCTTCATCCCAGGGATGCAAGGCTGGTTCAACACAGGCAAATCTATAAACGTAATCCATCGCATAAACAGAATTAAAGACAAAAACAACATGATTATCTCAATAGATGAAGAGAAGGCCTTAGACAAAATTCAACAGCCCTTTATGCTAAAAACTCCCAATAAACTAGGTATCGATGGAACGTATCTCAAAATAATAAAAGCTGTGACAAACCCACAGCCAATATCACACTGAATGGGCAAAAACTGGAAGCATTCCCTTTGAAATCTGGCACTATTCAAGGATGCCCTCGCTCACCACTCCTATTCAATATAATATTGGAAGTTCTATCCAGAGCAATCAGGCAAGAAAAAGAAATGAAATATTCAATTAGGAAAGGAGGAAGTCAAATTGTCTCTATTTGCAGACGACATGATTGTATATTTAGAAGACCCCATCGTCTCCACCCAAAAGCTCCTGAAACTGATAAGCACCTTCAGTAAAGTCTCAGGATGTGAAATCAATGTGCAGAAATCACAAGCATTCCTATACACCAATAACAGACTTAAAGAGAACCAAATCAAGAAAGAACTGCCATTCACAAATGCTACAAAGAGAATGAAATACCTATGAATACAACTAACAAAGGACTGAGGGAATGTGTTCTCTTTCCGGGTCCACAGGGGGCATATTGATTTAAGGGCAAGAACTTCCCAGCGCCATGCCCCTCTCATGGTGAGCCAGCCAGGAGAGGGGTACACCAGAAAAAGGGGTACAGCCAGGAAAGGGGTACAGCTGGAGAAGAAGACTTCAAAATCTTAAGTAAAACCGGCCCCATTCTGTCCTGCCTCTTTAAGAACACCTGAAAAGGTTGCAGCCAGGCAGGGCTGTGGGGAACCGGAGCAGCTGCACGGCCCAGCCCGTCTTAAGTGGTGTGGGCCAGCCAGAATTAAAAACGCAGGTTTTTTTTGTTTTTGTTTTTAACCTCCAAGCTCCCTCTGCTTTCCCTCTTCTTCTCTATCCTTCGGATATTATCTCCCGGACCAAAACCTGCGAGAGCCTGTGGTGCGAAGCAGGCGAGCACTGCTCCCAGGGCCTTTCGCTCCTTGCTGGCTGGGAACAGCCCAGGCCTGGAACAGGAACCTCTCGCCATGTACCTAGCGGATGCTACAAAGGATATTTAGCTAAGCTTCGGCTCAGCTGTGCAGCAAGCTCAGCCAGGCTGGAGAAAACAGCGGGGAGGGGTGTGGCACAACCTGAGCCTGCAGGGGACTGGGGAGCGTGGCGGCCTCGTGCCTCGTTCTGGAAGGCCTCTCTGGCCTTCCGCAGTCCCAGGCAGCGGTGTAAAAAAAGGCTTCCCCAAGGCGTTCGCCTGCTGGCTGCAGGTCCCCATGTGGGCAGCAGCTTGGGGAGCGGCCCAGGTGCTCACGTGGTTCTGGCGGGGTCAATATGGCGACCGAAAGCCAAGGGGGCGAGGAAACTCACTGCGGGCCAAGAAGCAGCTGCGAACACAGCTTTTAAACTGAAGCGCAAGCGGCCTTTTTCTTCTTCCGGTGGGTGGGGGTGGGGGAAAGGAAGCGGCTGCTGGCCGTCAGTCCCGCCCAGCTTTTAGGACAGCATTCGCGTTAAAAACATAGCTGAAGAAAGCTTTCTGCCTTCCTTTACTGCAAGTGGCTTGTTTGCGCAGTTGGTTACGGCTGCTGGTTGAAATCCGTGGTGGAGCCAGTCTTGAATTGGTGGAAACTTTGGGGGAAATTCAGAGGCTGAAGGCTATGGGACTTTGTATTTGGTGTATAATTTGTCTTGCTTAGGATTGGCTCTCTCTACAGCAGAACTTTTCCATCTAGAAGATCATAGTTAAACCGGTTCCAGGGCCCAAATAGTCAATGGCAGGTCTCACAACCGTAAAAGCCTTTTCGTACAATGGAAGATGGGTTAGGGGAGAGGAGACCCAGGTCTTGAGGGTATACCAGTTAGAATGGCGATCATTAAAACATCTGGAGACAACAGATGCTGGAGAGGATGTGGAGAAATAGGAACACTTTTACACTGTTGGTGGGAGTGTAAATTAGTTCCACCATTGTGGAAGACAGTGTGGTGATTCCTCAAGGACCTAGAAATAGAAATTCCACTTGACCCAGGAATCCTGTTACTGGATATATATCCAAAGGATTATAAATCATTCTATTATAAGGACACCTGCACACGAATGTTCATTGCAGCACAGTTTACAATAGCAAAGACCTGGAACCAACCACAATGCCCGTAGATGATAGACTGGACAAGGAAAATGTGGCAGATACACACCATGGAATACTATGCAGTCATAAAAAATGATGAGTTCATGTCTTTTGTAGGGACATGGATGAATCTGGAAACCATTCTCAGCAAACTGACACAAGAACAGTAAAACAAACACTGCATGTTCTCACTCATAGGCGGGTGTTAAGCAATGAGGACACATGAACACAGGGAGGGGGGAGCATCACACACTGGGGTCTGTTGAGGCGGAATAGGGGAGAGACAGCAGGGGGTAGGGATTGGGGACGGATAATGGGGGGAGAAATCCCAGATAAAGGCGACGGGGATGGAGTCAGCAAACAAGATTGCCATGTATGTACCAATGCAACGATCCTGCATTTTGTGCACATGTACCCCAGAACCTAAAGTGCAATAAAATATATGTATATTTTAAAAAATTATCACAGATTTCTTAGCAGAAAATATAAACAAGCCAGAAGGCAATGGAGTAACACCTTTAAAGTACAGAAAAGTGAAAACTTGTACATTTAGAATTCTATATATTCAATACTGAGTAGAAAGGATATCTGCCTGAAAATGTTTTTTAATGCAAATTAAAGTTCCCTATTCTTGAGGCAGGCGGATGCTACAAAGGATATTTATGAGTAAGTAGGAGATGGAAGCACTGAGATTTAAGCAGGAAGGGATAGGCGAATTCTACTGTTTTGTGCAAAGGCAGTTGGGTTTATGATCAGCGTTGCCCTTATCTATGAAGCTGCTCATCCCCAAGCCTTGAAGGAAAAAGATAAACACAAGCTTTCAGCCTTTTGGTTGTACAACAAGAAGGACTGGACAACGGAAACCCATTTTCTAGACTGGTTCCACCCATACTTCGTTCCTTCAGTCAGGAAATACCTTGCCAGGAAGGGACTGACTTTTAAAGTTTTTTTCATATTGGAAAACACCTCTGCTACCCAAAAAACCCTGAGTTCTAGTAGTATACTTGCCCCCAAACACATAGGTCTAATTTGGCCTCTAGATCAAGGGGTCATAATAGGAATCTTTCAGGTTCATTGCACTCTATGGAAAGGATTGTCAGTACTATGGAAGAGAACCCCGGCAGAACATCATGAAATTCTGAAAGAATTACACCATTGAAGATGCCATCGTTGTTATAGAAAATGCTGTGAAAGCCATCAAGCCCAACACAATAAATTCCTGCTAGAGAAACCTGTGTGCAGATGTTGCATATTACTTCACCGGATTTATGACAGAGCCAAACAAGGTAACCATGAAAGAGATTGTGAATATGGCAAAAAAGGTTGAGGGATGAAGTGTTTCAAGATATTTATCTTGGAAAAAATCAAAAGGTAGCAGACACTAGAGAAATTGACAGAAGATGGTTTGATGGAGATATGAATGCTTCTAAACCAGTACTAGATAATGAGGAAGAAGGCAAGAAGAAGCAATGCCAGAAAACAAGTTGATATTAGACAATCTGGCAGAAGGGTTTCCATTATTCAAGACTGCTTTTCCCTTCTTTTACAATATGGTCTTTCTACGATACAGGAACTAATGCTAAAGCAAATGATAGAAGAATAACTGGTACTGTAAAAAAATATTTTTAGAGAAAAGAAAAAGTGAAAAACAGGCATGATGTATAAAAGTTAAAAGGAATGTGCCTGCCTTTCCTGCCTCCTCTTCTCCATCTTCTCTGCCTCTGCCATCCTAGAGACAGCAAGACCAGCCCCTCCTCTTCTTCTCCTCAACCTACTCATTGTGAAGACCACTGGAATCAAGAGCTTTACGATAATGTACAGTCACTTAATGAATAGTAAATATGTAAATATTTCTCTTTCTTACGATTTCTTAACATTGTTTTTTCTAACTTACTTTATTGTAAGAATACAGCAAATAATACATGTTACATATAAAATATATATTAATTGTCTATGTTATTACTAAGGTCACTAGTAGGCTATTAATAGTTAAGTTTGGGGAGAGTCAAAAGTTGTATGTGGATTTTTGATAGCATAGGGGTGTCAGTACTCTATGCCCACATTATTCAAGAGTCAACTCTATACAAAGAACTCTAAAAACTCAATAGAGGGTTGGACATGGTGGCTCATGCTTGTAATCCTAGTGCTTTGGGAGAGTGAGGTGGGTGGGTTATTTGAGCTTAGGATTTCAAGCCCAGCCTGGGAAAAATAATGAAACCCTGTCTCTATCCAAAAAAAAAAAAAAGTAGCTGGGTGTGGTGGTCTGTGCCTGTGGTACCAGCTACTCAGGAGGCTAAGGTGGGAGAATCCCTTGAGCCTAGGACATGAAGGCTGCAGCGAGCTGAGATTACACCACTGTACTCCATTCTGGGTGATGGAGTGAGACTCTGTCTCAAAACAACAACAAAAACAATGACAGCAACAAACAAAAAAACTGCACAGGGGGAAAAGAACATATATCTAAATAGAAAATATGCCAAAGCCATGAATAGACTTCTAAAATTATTCCTTAATTTTTAAATTTTATGGATACCTACTACTTGTACACATTTATGGGATATATGTAATATCTTGATACAAGCATATAATAAGTAATGATTAAATAAGAGTAATTAAGATATCTATCACTTCAAACATTTATCATTTCTTTGAGTTCAGAACATTTCAAATCCACTCTAGTTGTTTTGAAATATACAATAAATCATTAACTATAGTTCCTCTATTGTGCTCTTTAATATTAGATCTTATTCTTTCTACCTACTGTATTCTTGTATCGATTGAACCAACCTCCCTGTATCCCCACCCTCCTCACTACCCTTTCAGTTTCTCGTAACCATCACTCTATTCTCTATCTCCATCAGATCAATTTTTTAGCTCCCACATATGACTGAGATATTGTAATATGTGTCTTTCTGTGCCTAGCTTATTTCACTTAACATAATGACTGTCCATGTTGCTGCAAATGATAGGATTTCTTTCTTTTGGGGGCGGGCTGAGTAATAACCCATCCTGTATATACACCATAATATTTGTTGATGGACACAAGTTACTTCTATATCTTGGCTATTGTGAATACTGCTGTGATAAACATCAGAATGCAGATATCGATTTCCTAATTTTGAGGTAGAAATGCAAAATTGTACAACCACTTTTCAATTATCTCTGGCATTTTCTTAAAAAGTAAAACGTATGCTTATCATCAAACCCAACCATTTCAAAAGAAATAAAACCACATATCCACAAAAAGACTTGTAAACATCTGTTCATAGCAGCTTTATTCACAATAGTCAAAAACTATAATCAACCCAAATTTCCACCAACTACACATTGCAGTATATCCATACAATGGAATTCTACTCAGCAATAAAAATAATGAACTACTAATACATACAACAATCTAGACGAATCTCAAAATCATTATTCTGAGTAAAAAAAGCTAGATACAAAAGAACATATACTATATTATTCCATTTATATAGTAATCTAGAAAATGCAAATGAATCACCAGTGACATTACAATTGCTCAGTGATTGCCTAGTGCCAGGGATGGAAGGTGATGGGGAATAAACCACAAATGGCATGACAGAATATTTTTGTAGCATGTTGGAGGAGGTGGTGTGTTCAGCGTAACATACATCTGTCACAACTCAAATTCAATTATAGGCTTTGTAGGGATGTAGTCTATTTTATATAAATTACACTTCACTAAAGCTGATTTTTAAAAATAACTCTCATTTGAAAGAGTCTGAATACAGAAATAAATGTTATGGTCATTGCTCTTAAGGAGTTTTTATAATCACTCCCTTGATTGCCACTGCTTTTCATGCTTAGAAGCTGGAGGATTTGCAATGATTCTTTTTGGTTTCATTTTGTCTTATTTGTAAACAATAAATTTATACTTGCAAGATGGGATAAAGGTTTAACTTTCGGCAAACAGAATCAGAGACTTTGATCATTTTTCCACTAAATCACTTAGTCAACAAGCATCTAACTTTCTTTGGCAGAATATAGTATCTAAAAAAAATTGCTGATTAAAATCCAGGAACTGATGAACAAAGAGTAACCTTCAGTTAGATCCAAAGTTACATGGTGTTCAAACATCTCTCAATAAGCCAGTCAGGTACTTTTTGTTAGATAAAGTTAGGAACAAAAAGACCTACTTTTGTAACATTCTAACAGATTTCACCCCAAGAATGGTTTAAAGACACATTAAAAAAGTAAGTTAATGACTAATATGTAATTTCACACAGAGAAGACTGTCCTCATGCATATAGCAAGTTATAATACTCTTCTCACTCTGCAACATTTTAAATATGATTTTTAAGATCAAATATGCCAAATAAACTTACCGAAGAAATGATTTGATATTTTGAGCTTTCATTTCGGATACCAGTTGCCACCGTATACTTTGATGATAGCGCACAGAAGTGGCTGTTTCTTTGAGAGGTTTAATAAACCAGCCTGAGGGGGAAAAAAAATACACAAACATACACAAAATCTCTTTGACTTTATTAAAACTAGAAGTGAAGCCACCCTTCTCTCCTTACCCCAAAAAAGCCTGTATCTGACAGATCATAGTGAGCTTTAAAAAATAATGTTCATATTAAATGCAGAAAACCTGTAAATTCTGATATGCAATGTAATTTTGAGCTGCTTAAAAGGAGTTTTATTTAAGGGAAATACTTTCATTTTCTTGCGTTATGCATCAAGTCATGGCCTTTCTTGTTCTTCCCTGGACATTTAGTCCCTGACACACAGGGAACATTCCACAAATAATTTGTTTAAATGAAGAGCAGTGTTTTTTGTTTTTTGTTTTGCTTTGGATGCTGCTCATATCAGTTGAAAGTTTTGACTCACTAATACTGCTTGGAAATAAAACGAGTTTTTTCACCCCTGCAGATCATGACAGCTGTAGGTTGTCTTTTCAGCAGTCCAGAACTCAGTGAACATTTAATAGATTTGAATTTCAAGCACACTTTGTCTATTAGAAAGCCCAAAAATACATTCCATCGGGTTTTGCCGAAATCTGCAGAGTTCATGAGATCTAGCCCAGCCGGCCCGGGCTAGCGCACAGCCCCATCCCTTGGAGCTCCAGGACCTCTCCCTTCATTTCTGCAGAGGATCACGGGCCCGAATCAGGGCAAGGTGTTTCGTTCACTTACCCACCATAAATCCCAGCAGGAAAGATGCCAGCGCAGCAGCCAAGCACATCCAAAGGTACAGACGGCCCCGGGACTTCGCCATGGCCTCTTGAGGACTGAGCTTGGGGCGCCAGCTGTCTTCGCGAGCCTCGGGGCTGTAGAGCAACAGAGCGCGCGGGCAGGAGGCTGTGAGAGCCGGGTGGCCCCAGCTGACCTCCGCGAAGCCGCGCCTCCGCCCGCCCGCCCCGCCAGGCCCCTGCGAAGGAAACCCGGCAGCGCCCAGCTGTGGTCCCCTGGAGGGGAGAGAGGAGGCCCTGCACAGCGGGGAGGGATCCTTCCTTTTGTCGGGCAGCTTCCATTCTGTGGAGCCCGCAGGAACCCGGAAAAATCTCCCCAATCATTCCTAAAGAGCTGGCCAAGTCCATCCCCCGAAATGCCCAATTTCGGCTCGGAAGTGAATTTAAATATTGCTTTTCCTGCTCTATTGGTTATTATTCTTCCAGGTTCTCTGCTGTAATTTCCCAGTCATCAAACTCGGGAAGAATTTCTGGTCCTGGGTGCTCCGCTGTTAAAACTGTTAACACCACTAATACCTCAAATATATGTCAGCATCAAAATTGATGGGACTGCGTTGTTTTGTTCCCCCTTATTTAAGCAAAACTCCACATTTCTGTAATTCTGTTTCCACTCATTTAACTGAGGTTTTTACCTACCTCGCTCGAATGTTATAGGTTTGCGTTAGTACAATTAACCATTGAAAGGACCTTGCACTGCCAGTAGTTACTGAGAGTAGTTTTTTAATGTTGAGGCTCAGACACCAGTCTCCCAAAATATGGTGCTTTGACATGCTAAACAGAAGAAGCCAGAAGGTCTCTCTGACCATACCCCTCTCTTCCAGCTCCTCCTCTCAATCCTTTTTCTCTCCCAAAGCACAGGATAAAGCTGTTCTCTAAAGTTCCCTTATCTGCCTGAAGTCCAGAACTCCTAAAGTAAAACAAACAAAAGTTTCTTTTCTGAGTTTTCATTAAGTGAACTCATATCTTAGGAAGAAGGACTGTAGTCTGTCAACACAACTGGCAGACTTCTGTCACAAACCATTGTCTGCTCTGTAGGGCCAATGGACTTTGTCCCAGGCCGTGATATATTCTTCAAGCCCATCGAATTCATTTACTACCCTCCTAAAATTACACCCACATTCTTCCTTTCCTCTAAAAAGATGGGTATTTTATCATCTGTACCTCACTGGGTTATTGGGTAATTATTCTACTGTGATTTCCTCTTGCTATGTTGTTAAATAAATTTGTAAGCCTTTCCTATTAGTCTGCCTTTTGTGACTTGATTTTCCAGCAAAATTTCAGAGAGTGAAAGGAAAGCTTTCCATTGAACCCTATATTAACAATGGCCCCTGTCATTCACCTGTCCTCACTATATTACATTTATGAAGCATTTCTCTTAAAAGATGGGTTTGCAAAATAGTGGCCATTATAAATAGAATGCCTGCATCCAACTATCTCACCTCAGAGAAAAATTGTATCAATTTATGATTGGCTTCACCTATCTAATCAAAACTAGTTTTTTCTGCCAAAGCAAAACTGCTGAGTTGACTTTGAAGAGCATGCTATATCTAGGGATATATCATAAACTTCACAGCATTGTCTGCAGAATTATGTATTACCTGATTATGTAATTACCCTGATGGCCTTAGGTAATGCACCTTTGCTTCTAACTAGTGACTAGAAGAGTCAAATTTATTTTGGGGAGACAAAATTGTTTTTTTTGGTCCTTGTATTTCAATGACTACGAATTGAACATAATTGTTGATAGCTATGTCTAATGACTTTTTTCTTGAAACGTTTGTAGCACATTCAATACTTTGAAACAAACCTCTTTAATGAACTATTGATTTTTAAATGTTTGCATGTCATTTAAGTTCCAGCTAACTTCAGCTTTTTCAGCTACTAGCCCGAAAGACATTCCTTGACTGATTCCTCCAGTGTTTTTTATTTTAGAGAGAAACATCTTTCAAAAAACATTTTCATAACAAAGTAAGTTTGTTCCTCCTTCTATGCATACACATAACGTCATAAATAGGGAATTAGAATGGAATTATTTAAAAGGTTCCATATCCAGTGAAGTAACAAAGCCCCTCAAATATGGCTTGAGAAACATTTTCCAAGAGCACTCAGGATTATTTTTGTGTGTTGCATTATTAAATAATACTGGGATTTTAATAACTCTCCAGTGTTTAACACGTGACACACAAAGGTCTCAAACAACCAAATGCTACTTTTCTACATGTAAACATTTTGGGGATTGATTGTGTAATTTGTTAATTTTTAGACTCTTGGCTTTTTCTGTTTGCTACCCATGAGACCATTTACTGTTAACTACATATCCCTCAAGAGACAGATCGGAATTATCTCCAGAAAAAGGTTTATTGAACAAAAGAAGGTAGAATCTAATGAATAAAATTGCTAAGCTGTTTGTGAAATTTGTTTTTTCTGACTCATATTGTATTTTTTATAGTTAATTGAAGTTTGACTAATAGAAAAATTCAATCATTATTTAGCACTGTTTGCCAGTTTGAGTAATCTTCCTAAATTAAAATTAGATTATTCATTCAACCATCACTTAGTGAGAGGCCATAACATGCCACACATTATGCAAAATTCTGAGAATATGATCCTTGTTTTTATGAACCCTGTAATTCAATGAGAAGGCAAATATTGAATACAAAATTAAAAGTGAAGAGTTCCAAGAATGAAAAATGTTACCTCAAATAAGACTGTTGTCTCCGCAGGCGGCATCTGCAATCTTGACCAGCCATTGTCAAAAGCCAGTTAGCTGGCTCAATAAGCCTTTGGCCTTTCGTCAATACAGACACTGCAAACATTCAAAATTCTATGTTAATTAAGTTTGTAACAGAAGGCTGCTATCAAAAGTAATTTCTAATTATGACCATCTTGGCAGATACTTGTACTTTGCAAAGCACGCTTAACAGAGCAACACTGTTGATGTAGGGCAATCCTTTTCAAATTCTCCATCAAAGCTAATGGTATATAAAAACTTCTAGTATTGAAAACCAGTCTCTCAATGAAGCTATTTGACACATTTGACCTGCTCATGATTCAGTCAGCCTCTAGCATGACAAAACTCACCACCTCCTCCATTCACAATAAATTGCTCTTATCTAAGCATTTTTTCCTCCTCTTCTCCATCATAGCAGAGGCAATTTTGTAACTCTGAAGTTCAAGTCCTGTTAAATGGGTTATGGTAAGGTTTGAAAACAAAGTGTGATATGTGTACTAATAAAGCAGTATATATAAATTTCCCTTGTAAAATTAAGCATTAATTATTACACTTTAATAAAAAAGAATAATGTTTAGCTTAACAATGAAGTGTTAAAATATATATCAAACTCACAGTCTCTCCAGGTGCTGTGTCACAAAATTTCATGTTTTGCTCAAAAAGGTTGCTTTATCCTGCATATGAGAGGCTCATTGTATAGATATAGACATTAGTGATGTCACAAAGTGGGATTACTAGGGAAATGATAATAGGCCTACATGATGTGGTCATCCAGAAAGCAATGTTCAATTTCCAAAAATGTGAATAGTTGATGTTATGATATCTGTGATTCAGTACAAGAAATATATTTCAGTTGGGCATTTGTTTCTTTTTTGTTTCATAGGATGAGGTCTCACTATGTTGCCTCGGCTGGTCTTGAACTCCTGGGCTCAAGTAGTCCTCCAAGCTTGGCCTCCCAAAGAGCTGAGATTATAGGTGTGAGCCACTGCGCCCAACCTGGTTAAGTATTTTCAAGAATCTGGGCCCCAAAATTGTAAAAAATTAGTTTCAAGTATAAAATAGGATGTTAGAAAGTTACTACATTAAACAATATACCAGAACCTATGTAACAGAGGAGAGATGAGACAAAGGAAGAAGTCTAGATAGTGACAAAAGGTAAAAGACTAATAAAAGTGAGAAGAAATTTTAAAAGAAAAGCAGAAACCATGATTGGATGATTTCCTTCTGATGTCACAATTACTTTACTCAACAATAAATGTAGAAATTAGAAAAGACCTACCAGGTTAAAGTGCAAAATAGACCATCCATACTGTCTCATCAACACAGGATATGCCTTCTATCATGCTAACATTCTAGTTGGAACCTAGACACTGGTAAGTTGTATAACTTGGCCTTTAAACCAGACTTTCCAACTCGGCATTGCTCCTCCCTTATCATTAACATGTACCTTCAAGCTATTTTCCATGATACCTTTAACTAATAGTGCCATGGCAGGGTACCGCTGGTGCTATTTCTTCACAAACTCATCCTATAGCCTCATCTACAGCTGCGGTCCCTGTATCCCTTTAGTGCCAGTTTATTGTGAATAAATCCTTTAGATTTCGAGTCCTCTCTCTAACATACCTTTTTCTACCTGCTCTTGTCTGACACCTATTTTCACTTGATACCACTTTTTTTTGAAAACCAGTTAAATGGACGTTTCCTTTTCTTGCCTCTCCATTGACTCATGGGGTCAGAGAGGAAGGACAGATCTTTGCTTTGCCCCACCATTATTCCCTGTGCATTCTCTTCTGAAGTCACTTCCATCTGATTGTATAATTTGCTTCATTTTTAATCATGGTCCCCACCAAGATATTCTCCTACTTTCACCAGTGGTTTTAATGGCTACATTGTAGAATTCTTTGGCACTTCACTCTATTTCTTTCACACCTCACATCGAAATCTTTAGTATGTTCTATTGGCTCTGCAGTAAAAGGGCATCTTGAATCTAGCTCCTTACCATCTTCACCAGCATTATTTGAATCTTACCTACAATAATCTCTCACCTAAAGCCTTTTAACTGGTTTCTCTTTCACCACCTTTGCAAACCATCTTTGACTCAATAGAAAGTTTCTCCTAAGGCAACATTCAGATCATGTTATAACTTAAAAATTTCCAAAGCCTTGTCTTTAAAGTTAAAAACAAAATTTACTAGAACAAAAGTCTTAGAGGAAAAAGAAGAAAATAAACCAAAAGCAACCCCAATCTCCCCCAAATTTAGACTCATTACAGTGGCCACCAAAAACCCATATGATGTAGCTTTTGAATCTCACCTCCCCTCAAAGGAAAAATCCACCAAGGAAATACATGCAAACCAAATACCTGGAGACCAAGCAACCATGAAATCAACAAAGATCACCAGCATCATAAAGAAACAGACAAACTCAGAGGGAGGGCTTGTGGCAGTATGCTCTCCTAGTGATAAATGTAACAGATTCATATGTCTATAGATTAAGAAGCTTTGTTATATGGCAAATGGCTAAGAAAGCCCCAGCCTTCTTTAGTATTTTCCAAATATCCCTAAGAAGGTAAAATATCAAGAAGGGGATGTTTAACAATTTTGCAATTGAAGGCAACAATGGAGAAACTAAAATTATTTCATATTTTTATTGTGGTGAGTTGAGATTCATTTATTATTTTAAAAGAGAATTATTTTTATTAACTGATTACTTTCCTTGACCAGCCAACCTGTCCACAGACAGTCTAATTCATAACAAGAGAAATATAATCCCTATTCTGTAAGCCACATCCATTACCTCATATTGCCAGTATTTGGGACTGAGCGCTTATTTCCTCCCAAGTCTCAGATCACTCTGAGAAAGGCTTCCACACATTTGCCAGCCCTGCTCACTATTATCCTACCTTCCATGCAAAATGTCTTTTATTTCCTTAGGCTCAGGCAAGCAAGGTTATTAGTGAATGAGTGAAGGGAGTTTTTTAGATGATGTAGTGATGAACTTATGGCACACTCTGGTTTGTGCAGGTGGATATGGTTTGTCGGTGTCCCCACTTGAATCTCAACTTGAATTGTATCTCTCAGAATTTCCACATGTTGCAGGAGGACCTAGTGGGAAGTAACTGAATCATGGCAGCCAGTCTTTCCCATGCAATTCTCAAGATAGTAACTCTCAGAAGATCTGATGGGTTTATCAGGGGTTTCTGCTTTTGCTTCTTCCTCATTTTCTCTTGCCACTGCCATATAAGAAGTACATTCTATTGCCTGCCATGATTCTGAGGCCTCCCTAGCCATGTGGAACTGTAAGTCTAATTAAACCTCTTTTTCTTTTCAGTCTTAGGTATGCTTTTGTTGGCAGCATGAAAATGGACTAATACACTAAATTGGTACCAATACAGTGGGGTGCTGCTGAAAAGATACCCAAAAATGTGGAAGCGACTTTGGAACTGGGTAACAGACAGAGATGGGAATGGTTTGCGGGGCTCAGAAGAAGACAGGAAAATGTGGGAAAGTTTGGAACTTCCTAGAGACTTGTTGAATGGTTTTGCCCAAAATGCTGATACAGATATGAATAATAAAATCCAGACTGAGGTGGTCTTAGATGGAGATGAGGTACTTGTTGGGAACTGGAGCAAAGGTGACTCTTGTTATATTTTAGCAAACAGATTGATGACATTTTGTCCCGCCCTAGAGATTTGTGGAACTTTAACCTTGAGAGAGATGATTTAGGATATCCGGTGGAAGAAATTTCTAAGCAGCAAAGAATTCAAGGGGTGACTTAAGTGTTGTTAAAGGCATTCAGTATTAAAAGGGAAGCAGAGCATAAAAGTTTGGAAAATTTGCAGACCAACTATGCAACAGAAAAAAAAAACCCATTTTCTGGAAATAAATTCCAGCCGGCTGCAGAAATTTGCATAAGTAGCAAGGAGCCTAATGTTAATCCCCAAGACCGTGGGGAAAATGTCTCCAGGCCATGTCAGAGACCATCACTGCAGTCCCTTCCATCACTGGCCGGGAGACACAGGAAGATAAAGTGGTTTTGTCAGCTGAGCCCAGGGTCCTCGTGCTGTGTGCAGCCTAGGGACTTGGTGTCCTGTGTCCCAGCCACTCCAGCCATGGCTGAAAGGGACCAATATAGAGCTTGAGCTATGACTTACAGAGGGTGGAAATCTCAAGACTTGGCAGCTTCCACGTGGTGTTGAGCCTGTGGGTGCACAGAAATCAAGAATTGAGATTCAGAGAGGCCACCAGTGGAATGATATGGTTTGGCTGTGTCCCCACCCAAATCTCGACTAGAATTGTATCTCCCAGAATCCCCATGTGTTATGGAAGAGACTCAGGGGGAGGGAATTGAATCATGGGGGCTGGTCTTTCCTGTGCTATTCTCATGATAGTGAATAAGTCTCACGAGATCTGATGGGTTTATCACGGGGTTCTGCTTTAGCTTATTCCTCATTTTCTCTTGCTCCCACTATGTAAGAAGTGCCTTTTGCCTCCCACCATGATTCTGAGGCCTCCCCAGCCACGTGGAAGTGTAAATCCAATTAAACCTCTTTTTCTTCCCAGTCTCTGGTATGTCTTTATCGGCAGCATGAAAATGGACTAACACAAAGGTAAAAAGATTAAAAAAGAGTCAGAGAGTAAGAGAATCATGGTGGGGCCCAAGAAGATGTAAAATAGCTGGTTCAGTGAACGGTCTCTGGCCTTCACAAAGACCAAACCTTACAAGGCTACCTATCCTAAGTCCCAAAACACACACAAGTCACCTGTCCACAACAAAACTAAGTCTCTAACAAACACAAATTGTTGTTTTACTTCTCCTTAAAATCTCATTTCATAAAAAAAAAAAAAACTTGGAATCTAGAAAACATTATGCTAGGTGAAATAAGCCAGACACAGAAAGGAAAATACTGCATGAGCTTACTTTTATGTGGAATGTAAAACAAATCAACACATAGAAACAGAGAAAAAGGCCAGGTGCTGTTGTGGTTCATGCCTGTAATCCCAGCACTTTGGGAGGCTGAGGCGGGCAGATCACCTGAGGTCAGGATTTTGAGACCAGCCTAACCAATATGACGAAACCATGTCTCTACTAAAAATACAAAAATTAGCTGGGCATTGTGGTATATGCCTGTAATCCCAGCTGCTCGGGAAGCTGAGACAGGAGAATTGCTTGAACCCAGGAGGCAGAGGTGAGCCGAGATCATGCCATTGTACTCCAGCCTGGGCAACAAGAGCAAAACTCCATCTCAAAAAAAAAAAAAAAAAAAAAAAAAGAAAAGAAACAGAGAGAAGAATGGTGGTTTTCAGGAGCAGGAGGGAGAAGGAAATGGAAAGTAGTAGGTCAAGGAGTAGAAAATTGCAGTTTTATAGGATAAATTAGTCTAGAGATTTAATATACAGCATGAGAACTGTAGCTAATAATATTGTATTGCATTTTGCTGACGGTAGATTTTGGGTGCCCTCACCACCACTACCACCACACAAACACACACACACACACACAGACACACACAAGAGTAATTACAGCAAATCATAGTTTAATTTGCTGGACTGTTGTGGGCATTTCATTATGTATACATAAATCAAAACACCATGTTGCACACCTTAAATATATGCAATAAACATTTTATTGGACCACTTCATAGAATTCTTTTTTACTGCCATATTGAGAAATAGTATAAAATCCCCTCAAGTTAATATAGAAAGGAGAGTTTTAAATATTTAGTGTAATAATCAGAGGACAATTATAGTCAAATAAAAACACTGTTGCAAATTTTTCTTTAAAAATATTTAAAAAGCATTTAACTTTAGTCAACAGTGAAGGATAGAGAGACCCTAGGACTATTATTTTTGTCATACTTGTCATCTTTGGCATGGTGAGCAGGCCTACTACAAAACTGATATTGCAACATCAAACTGTGCATTTTGTGTATTGCTTAGAGAAGAAAGAGTCTGTCTTTACAACTAATTAGCTGGAGGAGATCCCACCCCCACCTCAGCAAAATACGGTGAGAGAGACTCTACCCTATTAGACAATTAGCTTTTCTGCATTTTATACTTTCATCTCATTTGATTAGTTTTGGTGAAGCCAAATCTAAGACTCATCTATGAGTACAGAATTTAGAGGAAGGTGATTCTTGTTTACCTCTCACTTTAAAAAATGCTTGGATACTTGATCTCTAAGCATTGAGAAGAAGTGACATTTCACTTAAGTGAAAGAATGTTTTGCCTATCATTAAAATAACTCCATTGTGAGCTGTGTCGCATGGAATCTAAACCATTTTTGGCCTGTGCTTCGGTGTCTGTTAGCTTCTGTTTTGCAAGAAATATACATTACTCTAACTTGAACAGAAAAGAAATAGTAGCTCATAGAATCTCTGGCAAGACTAGTGAATCATTTTTATAAAGTGGACAGTGGGATTAAGGTGGCCAGTCAACCATAACTATGGCAAAAATGATGACAGAGGAACAATCTAGTGAGGCCAGTGTGGCTGCAGCAGCAGGACACTGAATGACCCTCCTTGTTTTATAGACAATCACCCTCATCACCACCATCACAGCAACACTGAGATCATGGGCCTGTGCTCCAGCACCAGGGACAGAGAAAACAGATGTCTAGACTTTATAGATTCTCTGAGACCATGAAGAATCACACAGCAGAACATTCCACAAACACAGAAAGGGTGTTCAAATGCTGTACAGCCAAAAATACACCAGCAAACAATTTTATAGTCTCTTTTTTCCAGCCCACGCAATATCTGTAAAGGTTGATCTTCCAATAAACTTTCAAAAAACACATCCCCAGGGACGTTTTTGTAATTTTCACATTTACCAAGGATTACACTCACTGCTTCTCTAAACAGATGGGGAAAAATGCATTTGAGTATTATTTAGAGAAGCAGTTCTCAAAGTGATGTCCCCAGACATCAGCGTCAATATTACCTGGCAACCTGTTAGAAGTGCAGTCTCAGGACAATTTTGGAGCTATTGAATCAGAAACTTTTCTTCAGAAATGAAGGTAACTCTTACTTTTAGAGTTGCTTTAATACAATGGGAAAAATCACCCCAAAGTCTTGTGGTTATTGCATCCAGTTGCAAATCTAGCCTTCTAGCTGATGCTCATTCTTCTATAGTTCTGTCATGATTCCATTTCAGTTGTCTCATCCTGTGGACGAAACTAAACAGCTAACTACTACTTTCACATCCTGTTTACATCTATATGCCATAGGAGGCTGGGTGTAGTGACTCCTGCCTGTAATACCAGTTACTTGAGAGGCTGAGGCAGGAAGATTGCTTGAGCCCAGGAGTTGGAGACTGCAGTGAGCCATGATCAGGTCAGGCACTCCAGCCTGGGCAACATAATGAAACCCTGTCTCTTAAAACTAAAAATTTAGCCAAGATGATGGCACATACCTGTAGTCTCAGCTACTTTGGAGGCTGAGGCTTGAGCCAAGGAGTTTGAGTCCAGCTTGGGCAACATAGTGAGATGCCATTTCCATTTAAAAAATAACAACAAAATTTAAATATATATATATATAAAACAGGGAGAGAGAAAAGAAATTTAAGAAAAACTGTAAGAATATATACATGTTACAGTAAGAAATGAGACAGATGAGATTAAAGTCCTTGTTTCAGCATTTTATTGTAAAGTTACTTATAACTTCCTTCCACCACCATTCTCCCATATTCCCTTTGCTTTCAGCAAGTATCTCAGCGTTCAGAATTGTTTGCCTTCATTTCTAAGGACCCTAGCCGTTGCTGTTCCCTCTTTTGAGGAATCTCAGTGAATCTTTTACACTGAATGAAGGTTTGATGAGGTGATTCAGATTATCTCAGTTTAATGGCTACTCTTCTTTACCTCCTTATGACAAGAATCTCAGTTCCTTTTTACCATTAGGATTTTCCATCCCAGCCAACAGCAGACTCATTTTCTGCCCACAATGTTGTGTTCTGTTCAGTGTCATGAGAGGCTCAAGATAGCCAGGTGGCAGCTTTAAATTCCATATCTATGTAACTATTATTTCCCTTGTTAGAAGCATTTGCTCTGTAGGGACTGGAACCTCTAAATCATGAGTCCAGAGTGTTGGGACTACAAGTGGATCATCAAATGTAGTCGTGAGAAGTACTACCTTTTCTCCATGCTTGGTTTTCTGAGATTCTAGTTGTGGGAGAAATGGCACTACATATATGTTAGTTGCTGCTCAGCTCATAAGGTGTCTTTCAGGACAGGCTTTCAAACTCACAAAATGTTTTCTAGAAAATGCTACTGTGTCTGAGTCATCAAAAAGCATTCCAGTGTTCTAGAAGGCTAGATTTTTGTGGATGAAGAAATACATACAAAGGCCAGTGATGCTCAGTTAACTAAGACCACTTTCCAGGTACCTGAGGTAGCACCTTGAACATACAATGTTTGGTAAACACATTTCACTGGTAAATTCAACCTAATCTAAAATGTTCATTTTTGTCATGTATCACCAGAATCTATAATCCATTCATTTGCAAGAGAGTTGCCAATATAAATTGCTAAAGTCTGTAATTCTTGCAATGTGGTAAGCATTGTCTATAAGGATATGCTAAGGATTGCTTCCATTTTAACCTGGTTACTGTTTGGGAGACAATGAGTTGTGAAGACTATGAATCTTTTCTTCAGAAGTAGGAGAATTCCTCTGAGTTAGAGTAGGAGGCTTATTTTCCTCAGGTAAGGAGGAGCCACACAAGCTAGAAAGCTGGACTCCCTCTAAGTATATCTATATATTCACTTTCCAGCATTTGGTATCTCTCTCTTTTAAAATCAGTGCTCAGACTTCCAGTTAAGAGATTCCAAAATCTGGATGCAGCCCACCATGGAGTTTGTCAAGTGACAGAAACCAACTTGGCATTTGTTTATAACCACCTCAAACTTTCACTTGCAAGAAATAAGAATTTGTGTGAGGGAAAAGGAGGACCTTAGTCTCAAAGTTTTAGAATGTTACTGAATGATAATTCAGAGACTTGAGTCTATTTCTATCATCCCATGAGATACCCTTTGCTGTTAGAGGCAGCTACCCTCAATGATCATTCTTTCAATTTCTCTAGTCTTTTGTTCTGTCCTAAATCAACAAATATCTTACTCATATGATTTAAGAAACGGATCTATATTATTGTAGTGAATATAGACAAGGAATAGATGTATATACATGTAGATAAGAAATGGATGTATACTATTGTAAAGTGCTTATACTAAACATGAAGTGGTATAATATCACTCATAGGTAGACTGATAATTTAAAAATGTATGCCCTAAAGTAGTCACTAAAATAACAAAGCATACAGCTAACAAGGAAAAAAGTAGATAAGGTTTAATAAAAAAAATAATACAAAAGAAATTAGAACAAGGGAAAAGAATACTTTTAACAAATAGAAAACATATATGCACCTACTAACAAACTTTCAGTATACATAAAGCAGACACTGATAGAACTGCAAGAAGAATTGAACACGTTCCTAATTATAGTGGATTTTTAAGTTCCTCTGTCAACAGTTGATGGAAAAAGTAGACATAAAATCAATAGAAACATATAAGATGGTGCAACACTGTCAACCAACAGCAGATTGTGCTTTTTTTTTTCAGAATTACAGAAAACATTTAACAGGATAGTTCCTATTCTGGGCCATAAAACTAAAGAAGTTTGAAATTGGTTCAAATTACACAAAATAATTTTCTTTTTTCTTTTCTTTTTTTTAAATAAGCAATATGACTTTATTTAGTTACTCTGGAAACAAATGCCCCCAAATAAGGCCTGAACCGAAAGGTACATAAAAATAGCCCAAAATAGTTTAAAATAGATTTGAACATCATTTGTAGTTTCTTCCTCATAACATGAGTGCTTTCAGCTGGACAGTAGATTATAAAGCATCTCTGATCTTGTTAAGGCAGATGATCAATCTGTGGCTGCATCTGTAACTCCTCCTGGGAAAATGATCCTGTTGGAGTCGGGGGCTCTTCCCAGTTGCTTGGTCAGTCGGCCCAGGAAGGGGCAGACCTGGAGCTGGCGGGTGGGGAGCCAGGCCCCACCTGTCTTGTCGCTGCTCGTTCTGCTGGCCCTCTGTGACTGACGCCGACACGGAGCCCTGGCCCTTGTTGCCGTCTCGAACCCAGTCACTCTGCGCTTCCAGCTTCTGCGCCTCCTTCCACAGCTCGATGAGGTTGTCACAGCCGCCTGATGCACACTTCTTGATGTCATTGGGTTTCTGCCCCGATGGCTGGTCTGTGAGGTTTCCAGGTACAACAGCTGGGGCCCGGCTGACGGCCTCGCAGCCAATGGTGTGCGCGTTGTTGGTCTTCTTTACATCCCATTGGCCTTCCCCTGTGTAAGTCAGCAGGCAGATGGCCCCATCCGAGCTCCCACAGGCCAGGGTCAGGCCGTAGTCATGGGGGGCCCAGCACACCGAGTTCACTGAGGAGTCGTGTCCCGCGTGATCGTGGCTCTTCTCCCAGGTGCCATTTTCCTCTCTCCAGATAATGACTTTCTGGTCACAGGAGCACGATGCCGAGAGGCTGCCATACATGGGGTGAGCCCAGGCCACTTGCCATGCAGAACCCTCATGACCCCTGAGGTCGCCGATGAGGATCTGCCCTCCACTGCGTACATGGAAGCTTCTGACGGACCTGTCTGATGAGCAGGTTGCCAGGCGGGTGCCACAGTAGTCCACCTGGGCGTCATGAATCGTGTCCTCGTGGGAGGTATCCAGAGTGTTAATTACCGACACCATGATTGAGGCGGCGGTTGCTCCGGGTCTTGGACGTGGCAGCCCAGAATAATTTTCTGAGCACAGTGAAATTAAATTAGAAATCAGTAACAGAAAAATATCTGAAAAATTCCCAATTATTTGAAAAATTTTAAGTAACATTTTAAATAACCTATGACTCAGAGAGGAAATCTAAGGAGAAATCAGGAAATGTTTTAAACTCGAAGTGAAAATACAGCATACAAAACTGTATGGCATACCAGTAAAGCAGTATTTAAAGGGGAAATTTCTATCACTAAAAGCCTACGTATTAGAAAAGAGAAAAAGATCTAAAATCAGTAACTTCATATTTTATCCTAAGTACGAGAAAAAGCACAGGAATACAACCTAAAGTATGCAGAATCACAGAGGTAATAATCTTAGCAAAATTCAGTCATACAGAAAACAAAACGATTGAGATCAATAAACCCAAAACTTACTGGTCTTTGAGAAGATCAATAAACTTGATAGACCACTAGTCAGACTGATAAGGAAATGAAGAGAAGACACAAATTACCAATATCAGGAATGAATAAGGTGATATGGCTGTAGATTTTACAGATATTAAAAGTAAGAAAATATTTTGAAGAACTTTATGCTAATATATCAGATGATTTAAGTAAAATGGAAAAAAAAAACTCTAGAAAATAATTTCAGGCAAAGCCCTCTAGAAACACACCCATAATTCATTTGGATTTGCTGTAACTTTCTTTCTTTCTTTCTTTTTTTAGATAGAGTCTCTGTCACTCAGTCTGGAGTGCAATGGCGTGATCTCAGGCTCACTGCAGCCTCTGCCTTCTGGATTCAAGCGATTTTCCTGCCTCGGCCTCCCTGGTAGCTGGGATTACAGGCGCCCACAACCATGCCTGACTAACTTTTGTATTTTTGGTAGAGATGGGGTTTCACCATGTTGGCCAGGCTGGTCTCAAACCCCTGACCTCAAGTGATCCACCCACGTCGGCCTCCCAAAGTGATGCAATTGCAGGCATGAGCCACTGCGCCAGGTCAGCTACAAGAAGAACATATACCAAGAGAAACTGATGCGTGCCTCAGTAATAGGATGTTTAAATGAACCTATTACAGGACATAACCTTTGGTTGGGAGTTGAGTTTATGTCTAAGAAAGACAGGGTTTATTTTAATTGGATGCTGTCAGAAAACAGGTTGATGGTCCAACTATTTCATTCTTAGGTATTACCCAAGAGAAACAAAAGCATATATCCACATAAAGACTTGTATATGAGTCTTCACAGCAGCTTTTTAAAAATTATACCCTCAAACCGGGCATGGTGGCTCACGCCACCTCGCACTTTGAGAGACTGAGATGGGTGGATCACCTGAGGTCAGGAGTTCGAGACCAGCCTGACCAACATGGTGAAACCTGTCTCCATTAAAAATTAGCAGGGCATGGTGGTACATGCTTGTAATACCAGCTACTTGGGAGCCTGAGACAGGAGAATTGCTTGAACTCGGGAGGTGGAGGTTGCAGTGAGCTGAGATTGTGCCATTGTACTCTAACTTGGGTGACAGAGTGAGACTGTGTCTCAAAACAAACACACACACACAAATAATACCCTCAAACTGGAAGCAACAAAGATTTCCATTAACAAGTACTATAAAAGGTTAAACAAACTGTGATATAGTCACTCAATTGAACACTATTTTGCAATAAAAATGTATGCATATAACAAGAATAAATCTCATAACAAATATTGAGTGAAAGAAGCCAGGCAAAAATAAGTGTATACTCTGTGACTCATTTATATAAAATTCTAGACAATGCAAACTTATCTATAGTGACAGAAAGCAGACCAGAGATTTCTTGGAGAGGAGCATCAGGGAAGGTCAGAAGGGTGAGATGACAAAGTGGCATGAAGAGGCCTAGCACAGTAGCTCATGCCTGTAATTCCAGCACTGTGGGAGGCTAAGGCAGGAGGATTCCTTGCACCCAGGAGTTTGAGAACAGCCTGGGCAACATGACACGACCCCGTCTTAAACAAAACAAAACAAAAAGTGGCACAAGGAAGTTTTTAGGCGATTGATGTTCATTATTTTGATCACGGTGGTGGTCTTACACATGTATATGTATTTATGTCAAACCTTCTCAAATTGTGCAGTTTTAAATATGTGCAGATTATTGTATGTCATCAATACCTCAACAAAGATATTTAGAAAAAAGGAAAGAAGGTAGGTGACTTTCTTATGCTTCATGCAGAGTCATTTGGACCAGAAGGAAATAGACTCATCCAAGATCTTCCTTCTCCTCTATGGATGCTCATTGTAATAGCTTGATTAGCATACAGATATCTTAAAAACATTGTATTTAAGAAATTGGGAAAGTAGAAAATGCTTTTCTTTTTTTTTTTTTTCTGTATTTAAGAAATTGGGAAAGTAGAAAATGCTTTTCTTTTTTTTTGGAGCTGAATAATGAGAACATATGGACATATGGAGGGGACCGTCATACACAGGGCCTGTAGGTGGTTGAGGGGTAGGGGATGGATAGCATTAGGAAAAATATCTGATGAGATGACAGGTTGATGGGTGAAGCAAAACACCATGGCACGTATGTACCTACGTAACAAACCTCCATGTTTTGTACATGTATCCCAGAACTTAAAGTATGATATGGAAAAAAAATAAGGACAAAAAAAAATGGTTCTTGTTACAACAGATTACATACCCTGGTTGTTTTTTATAATAGCATGTGCTAAAAGAATATTTACACAAGGTGGCAGTAATGTATCAGTATCATCCTCAGAAATTAAAACTTCCTATTCAGTAATACAGTGGACCTTTCTGAACTCACTCTAACACGTAAAATACAGCATTTGACTTAACAATTTGTCTTTAAAATTACTAAATACCTAGTGCAGTTAAACATACTCTTAAACGTTTAAGAGCATGTTGCTAAATTTTTTTACTGTCATTACTAAATAATCTGTGTGGCAAAATGTGTGTCAGCACTTTTCCCTACCTTTTTAATCTCCTATTTTCAGGAGCCCCTTTTTATCTCCTATTTTCTGGGTCCAGATCCTAAGCTCTCCAATCCAATTTTTCCCCCCAATTTGCCCTTGCATTTATTTATCTGGATTAATGTCTGCCTGTCCCAAAGAATAAAAGCTTTATCACAGCAGGGACTTTATTTAAAAAAATTAACAATATATTTTTAGGATCCATGACACTGTCCAGCATATCGGTGGTACCTGATAAAAAATGTTTGTTGAATGAATGAACAAATATATTATTCACAATGTCATATCATCCTGAACTAACCATAAAATTAAATATCTGATATCAGTATTGGCAACATTGTGAAGTAAATATGATACTGTATAGGAATTATATTTTTAGCAATTCCTGCTATAAATTGTTATAGCAGGAACAGAAAACTGATACAAATATGAGATGCTCATTTTAGAAAACATTTTATTGTAGAGTTGAAATTGTTTAATCTTCATGAACTAGTTGTATATCTGCAAGTCATGTGTCTTAGGGTTAGGCAGAAAATTGCCCCTCACCAAAGACAGTCACATCCCAGTCTTCAGATAAGGTGAATATGCTAACTTAGATGCTAAAAGAGGTTTTGCAGATGTGATTACGATTAAGGGCATTGAGATGGGGAAATTACCTTGAATTATCTTGATAAATCCAATCTAATCTCATTAATTCCTTGAGAGCAGAGAATTTTTTTCTGGATGCAGAGATTCAGACAGATGACAGTATGAGAAAGACATGATCTGCCATTACTGACTTTGAAAACTGTGGAAGGGGACCACAAGCCAAGGAAAGCCAGTGACACTCAGAAGCTGAGAATGACCCAAAGTTCACAACCAGGAAGAAACCCAGGATCTCAATCCTACAACCACAAGGCACTGAATCCTTCCAACAACCCAAATTCTCCCCTAGAGCCTTCAGAAGGAAATGCAGCCTACCAGCATCTTGATGTTAGTTCAGTAAGAGCCCTACCAGATTTCTAACTAAAACAACTCTAAGATAATAAGTTTGTGTGTGTGTTTTAAAACAGACTCAAAGCTTACAAAAATCTGTGTTCTTTTAAGCCACTAAGTTTGTGGTAAATTGTTATAGCAGGAATAGAAAACTGATACAACCCTAGAGAAAGTCTTTTACATGTGCTCTATAAACATACAGCAGAATGTTTTTAATTTACTTTTTATTGAGGTAAAATATACATATATAATTTACCATTTGTAGCATTTATAAAGGATCATTTAGTGGTAATGAATACATTTATATTTGTTTCTCTTCCTGTCCTCTTCCAATTCCCCTTGCTAGCCTCTAGTAACCACCAATTTACTTAATATCTTCAACAGATCCACTTTTTTAGCTCCCACGTATGAGTGAGAATATGCCATATTTGCCTATCATTTCACTTAACATAATGGCCTATGTTCATTATATTAAGCAAAATGGTCAGCGCCTCCTATGTTGCTGTAAATGACAGAATTTTACTCCTTTTTTGTACCTGAATAGTATTCTGTTATGAATATACACAACTTTTAAAATCCATTCATTTGTTGATGAGCACTTAGATTGACTCCATATTTTAGCTATTGCAAATAGTGCTGCAGTAAACATGAGCATGTAGAGAGGTCTTTGATACTTTGATTTCCTTTATTTTGGATATATACCTAGTAGTGAAATTGCTGGATCACATGGTAATTTTATTTTTACTTTTTTTTTTTTGAGAAAACTTCGTACTATTCTCCATAGAGGCTTTTTAAATGTAGATTCCCACCAACAATGTACTAGTGTTCTCCTTTCTCCACATCCTTGCCAGCATCTATTATTGCCTGTTTTTTTTATAACAACCCAGTTCAACCAAGGTGAGATGATATTGCATTGTGGTTTGGATTTGCATTTCTTTGATGATTGGTGATATCGAACATTTTCTAATCTACCTATTGGCCATTTGAATGTTTTCTTTTGAGAAATTTCTGTTGGGATCTTTTTTCCATTTTTTAAAATTTTATTTATTTATTTTTAACAATTACTATTATTTTTAGAAGCAGGTTCTTACTCTGTCACACAAGCTGAACGGCAGTGGCATAATCATAGCTCACTGTAATCTCAAACTCCAGGGCTCAAGCAATCATCCTACCTCAGCCGCTTCAGCAGCCCATTTTTCAATCAGATTTTTTTGTTTGTTTATTTTTGAATCGTTTGAGCTCTTTATACATTGTAGTTGTTAATTCTTTATCAGACGGATAGTTTGAAAAGCGTGTGTCCCATTCGGTGGTTGGCTCTTCACTACGTTGATTGTTTTCTTTGCTTGAGGCTTTTTAGCTTGATATGATCCCATTGTCTATTTTCGTTTTGTTGCCTGTGGTTTTGAGGTCATAAGTCTTTGTACAGATCAATATCCTAGAGCATTTCTCTTATGCTTTCTTTTAGTGGCTTCATAGTTTCAGATCTTATATTCAAGTATTTAATCCATTTTGATTTGATTTTTGTGTATGATAAGAAATAGGGTTTAATTTTATCCTTCTGCATATAGTTATTCAGTTTTCCCAGGATCATTTATTGAAAAGACTGTTCTTTGCCCAATGTACGTTCTTGATGCCTTTGTCAGAGATGAATTTTTTGTAAATGTGTAGATGTATGTCTGAGATATCTGTTCTGTTCCATTGGTGTGTCTGGTTTTATGCCAGTAGAAATTTCATATTTACAATAACTAGTGCAGAAAAGCTGAAACTGTGAAATGGCAAAAGTGTCACTGATATAATTCATTATGCTTATTAAATGCGACAGCACACAACTAGGATAAAAGAATGTAGTGCACACAGTATTAAAATAAAATACTATTCTTTCTAATTAATTTATTTTTTATTATATTTAAAGTTCTGGGGTACAGGTGCAGATCGTGCAGGTTTGTTACATAGGTATACACGTGCCATGGTGGTTTGCTGCATCCATCCCCCATCATCTACATTAAGTATTTCTCCTAATGCTATCTCCCATCCCAATCCCTCCACCCCTGCTATCCCTCCCCTGACCTCCAAACCCCCGACAAGCCCTGGGTGGGTGACTTTCCCCTCCCTGTGTCCATGTGTTCTCATTGTTCAACCCCATGTGAGTGAGAATATGAGGTGTTTGATTTTCTGTTCTTGCAGCAGTTTGCTGAGAATGATGGTTCAATATACACAGAACTCACAGTGGCCATCATTAGAGTGTGAAAGTAGGGGATGTAACCATCAAAAGTTGTGCAGGTGACTTCAAAAGTAATCATTAGCATTTTTAATTACTTTTGGTTTAATTTCTTAAGTGGCTAGAGGCACAGGTGTTCATTATGTGCTTATTTTATATATATTATAAATATCTTATAAATATATTGTTTCTATTCAGTATTTAATAAAGTAAATCAGTATAACTAGAAAAGGTTAAAAAGGAATGCACACATATTTCAAATATTTTTGCACCAAATTATATAAAAATTGCATTGCCCTGGGCCTGGTAAGGTGGTTGACACCTCTAATCCTAGCACTGTAGGAGGCTGAGGCAGGAGGGTGACTTGAGCCCCAGAGGTCAAGGCTGCAGTGAGTGGTGATCAGTTTCTTCTTAGGATGGGGCTTTGTCTTGGGGGTGGTTAATTTGGAGGGCTCGTAGGATACAGACCATTCACAGCATCTGCTTTTTGCCATCCTCACTCTCAGCTTCTAGTTGAGGTCCAGGAAGCCTTCTTCCAGGCTCAGCTGCTGCTCTCAGATTAACCTGCAGAGTCCTTTGTGCCTAGTAGGAATCTCTGAATTTGGGAATGTATATGTTAGCACTTGTATTTCTAGGTTTTCCAGTTCCCAGAGTCATTAAAGATTTTTTTCCCTCTCCTTTTCTTCTTCCAAAAAAGCTGATGATTCACTTGGGTCTTTGTGGTTTAACCTCAAAAGAGGTTCATGATGACACCCTGTCACTTTAAAGTACAAGAATGATGTACTCTAAAGGAAAAGGGAAAACTGCATCACAGTCCCATTCTCCAGTGTCCATGCAATGAATTGCTGAGCATCTGAGAAGCAGCACCAAGTGTATTACAGGCATGATGTGAAACTGTTGATCTTTGACCTGTGTTCAAAATTGAACCATTGTGCAGTCTGGCTTCTATTTGCTTCAAAATATGTATGTATAATTTTGGTTGATTATTAATTTGCAAGACTAACTTTAAGAGTATAACAGTTTTGAATAAAACATTGTTTTTCAAATGAAGGGGCTGACAGAATGTTACAATGTAATTAATATAATTTGGCTTTTGTTATGCAAATTGTTAAAAATACATTTTAGTAGAAATGCTTTAATTCATATGTTTTTCCTCTACACTGTGAACCTTTAAGCCTTGGTGGACTAGAGCAACATCGTGCTGCCCAAAGGACTAATCTATGCAAACTAGTTCACATTTTAGTGGATGTCACAGTTAATGTATAATAAGACATTATTTCCCCGGCATAATGTACAACAGCATTGAAATGACACATTAAGCCTAGCATCACATTGTGTAGTACAGTCACTCACAAACTCTTCAAGGCCACCCTAATCATTAATATTTGTTTGAAAGCAAATCACCTATTTATCTATTGAAACTACTTGAACAGCAAACAAGGAACGACAGATGGGTGTGTCAGCCATGGCTTTCATGTGTTCCCTGCTAGTGGTCTCCTATGATAGAACTGTGTTCTCAAATGCACTCTCTTCAGTGTCTTAATATTCTGTGTCTTCTCTATGTATTTGTAAAACCTTATAGCCCATGAATTTCCTATCTCTATACATTTGATTTGCTTAAATAAATGCAGGGTAAAAAAAGAACACAAATATGTAGTGTAGAATAATATAGAATACAAATTCCACATGTGTTTCCTTAGACTAGGCCTTATGTAAGTGTTTAAAGGGGGAATATCAAATCAATCTTGTTAGGAGTTGATGTGCTTTGAGGACTTGTTCCTGTTTGAGCTACTTCCAAGAAACTACAGTTTTAATGCCGATCTAGTGTTACTTTGTGTTTGGGGTTGGACTGGTTTGCCAGATTTTCTCAATATCTGCTTTTTCTTCAAGCTTAAGTCTTCCTCTAAACTCTATTCAGTCTCCCAGAAGACACTGTTTTCACCTGTTACTCAACAACAGCTAATCTAGTTGGGGGTGGGAATAGGGATGGGGAAGCATCCTTCATCATTTTTTTTTCCAGTATTTAATTAATCCAGCATTGGTCTGATCAACTCGTGTATTTCAATGTAGAAGAGCACACTAAAAATGCAGGATTATTTATATACGTGGTGAGAATTGCAAAATAAAGCCTAGCGTAGAAGGTCAAATAATATTACCTCAAAGAATATATTAATACAATGAAACATGATAGATAAGTGCAGCATGGTGAGATAAAGAAAAACATTTCCCAGTTATTGCTGAGCCTTCACTCTAAGTTTTTACATGAAGCAAAAGATCCTAACTCTCCTCCATTGATTTTACTCCATTCACACATGTCTGTCATCTATTCTTTCACTCAGTGACAGTCAGCAATAAAGAAAAAAACAGTATAATTTATGTCATAATCATGAATAATAATTTTTCAAAAATTATTTAATAAAGAACCAATACATATACTTGTAGTGTTTTTATCATATTTAATAGTAACACACTAAATGAGTTTTGATAATGTTAGAAGGCAATTTAAGGCATAAAATAGAACCTATTTGCCCTGTTTGATAAGGCACAAAGAAAAGGGCTTCCTGGGATAAAGGGGTCCCCCCAGCATATGAACACAGTTCTGATTTCACTCTGTTCAGAAGTGAATATAGCAAAAGACAGGCCTGAGGGGAGGTGAGAAGGAGCAATTAGGGATGGTGTATATAAGGGAACTATGATTAACATCAACAAAGCTCACAGTTCTAGCTTCATAATCCAGGAATAATCCTACTGGACTGGTAGGTCTTGGGACATATTGCAGCATAAGCAGGGAGGTGGTAAAGAGAGTGCAGTGAATGTCATTCTTAACACATCCAAGAAGAAAGAGTCCCTCCTCTCCATGTATATTGTCATTGTGATTGTTGTCTTTCCAGTACTCGTTACAGACACCAAAAGCCCAATTCCAAGAATCTCCCACATAGGCCTCCCAGTAATATTTGCCAGAGGTGAAAGTCTGAGCACCCCACGCAAGAAAACTTTCAGGTACATTGATATGGGGCGCATCTTGATGGTGACATCCAACACACAGGCTTCCCAAATCTCCACATAGAAAGAGACGACTGTTCACTTCTTCATGATGCAAAGTAATAGCCACTGCAAAAAAAAAAAAAAAAAAAAAAAAAAAAAAAAAAAAAAAAAATGCATAGACCTGTGTAAATAAAAAAAAAAATTGTTCTATTGAGAAGTTACTTTACCAGGAGATGTAAAGTCATAAAGAGAATTTTGCTTTTAACTTCTAATAAAATATAGAGATGATTAATATTACCTACAAGACAAACAAAACCCTAACCACAGATATGAATTTAAAAAAAGAAAAAACTTACATACTGAGAGGCAAATGTGAGACTAACTTCTTTCAATCCAATTTTCAAAGCCAAATATACACATTATATTCCCTAAATCCTATTTTGTTATCATGGTATTTATTTAGAAATGTTTCTTACCCTTAAAAATTAGTGCTATCATTTTGGAAAGAACATGAAGATTTTCAGTTCCTCAAAAACTGTTCTAGATAACTGATAAAAAATCCATATGTCCATGTTATATGTGATAATTTAAAGCAGATTTCTTCAAAATCTTTTACCTTTCTCTCTACGGTCCTCCATGCTAGCTCTGGGATAAAGCTGGATTTTAGCCTTAACATATAGCTCTTCATATAGCAATTAAACTGAACTTATTTTTGTTTGTAATTTTACTTGTATTCACAAAATGATTTTATATTTTTATACATTAACTCAAATTTTTGTAATATATATTCATTTAAAAAATATAAACCCCCAAGAATCGACAGTAAACTATATTCCCCGAAAGAACAGTTCTTAGCAGTTCAAATGAATAAAGAAATGTACAATTTTGTATTTAACATTAAATAACTCACCTTCATTCTGAGCACTGTTCCATTTGCTCCTTTTTAAAATTTGCTTCCCTACTCCTTTTTCCCATTATATAACTCAGTGCGTAGAAGGCCAGAATGTGTTTGTTTTTCACTATCTTTCAAATCTGACTATATGTTAATGTTGCAAATCTGACTATAAATACATACACAGATACAAAAGGGTTGCATGGCTGTATTGTTCACTTATTTATATAAAGAAGAAAAATATTTGATAAAGTGTGAAACACTACCTATGTGATCCTAACAACAAATAATATTTAGACAGTGGGAGTGCTGCCAATGGGTGGAGACTTACCTCGGAATTGGTTGAGCCTGTCCATCAGTCCAGTGATGGGCTCTGCACTGAGCTCTGGATTCACAGGTTGGGGCATGTGCAGCAGCGCGGACTCACTCCTGCAAGAAAGATGTGGTTACAACATGTACAGCCAAAAAATAAATAAAAATCACTATTTGTATTTAAAAGATATTTCATAAGAATCCTTTGAACTCACAATTTGATTATTCAAAAATTATTACTTCCTTTTTGAAATTCATTCTTATTTACAGTTTCTGAATTTTAAAGCGTGATGGAAGAGTCTGAACCAGAATTCAATCTGATTTTCCTTTATTTCTTTTTTTGTTGTTGTTTTTTGCCCCAAATTCCTAAGGTTTCTTAGCCTTATGGCTTTGAAAATATTGAGAAATGAAATTCTGAGTTCCACTTCTTGGCAGACTGCCCTGAAATCTTTGTCTGAAGTAGCGAGATTCTGGAAAGACTGCTGCAGCTGCAGTTTCCTTTCAAGATAAAGGATGCAAAACTTGTTCTAGGTAGGGAGATCTGCCTTTTAGCAACAAGCTTTCCTACAGACTTAAACAGTTCTAATTCTCTACAGTTTTTTCAATCTATTTTTCAGACTTGTTAACTGCTAGGTATATATGTATAAACAACAAATCATCAACAATTTCTCACTGCTAAAATGCTTCCCCCTCTTCTCTCCTGCTTCCTCTGGTGACTTTCTCACCATCCAGAAAACAAAACTTTATCTTTCACCTATGTAGGCTTTTAAGCAACAAAAAAAGAAATCAGGAATAAACATGCTTGCTTAATTTCACTCTTCTTTTATGTATTTATTTATTTTGTGATTTGTCTTTTTTGTGTGTGGGAACGAAAGTAGATCCAGAAAAATTAGTATCAATATCTTAATCATTTGTGCCATGACTTTAGTAGAGTCTGCTTTGATGTTTGTGGAAACTGAAAGAACATATGCTAAAATCTAGGTACACACTCACCTGTGTAATATATCTCCAAAACCCTGTAAAAAAAAAAATAGAATGATTTAGTGCATTTCACAAGGCACATCTTTTACTAAGTTCATTGTGAGATTTGGAGTTAGTTTCTGAAGATGTTATTTCCCTACCATCCTCCCTTCTGGAAAGCATTTTCTGTTTCTTCTCTAATGAAAAACCCAGTCAGTTGTACTGTCATGAATTAACGTCCTGGGAAAGTCTGAGTCTTGAAGAACTTCCCTAAACAAGTGAAGGGAGAAGAGGTCCAGAGAGTCTATGCTCTGCGGTAAGCAGGAAGAACTTCTCCTCAGTCACCTTTCCCAGAACCTATCAGCAAAATGAATGGACCCAAAAATAATATTAATGCAAGCCTCGATTGCCGAAACTCCTGATCTTGCCATGTCCCCAAAGTAACCTAAAGGTAAACAAATCACTATTTCACTATTTTATACATGTTGAACAATTCAAAATATATTATTGACTTAGATGGGGAATATTTACTGGGGCTGTTACCTTGACCATTCCACAACATTTTGTGGCTAGTGGATAAAGCAGGAGGGACCTTTGGTCTGGTAGAATGCCTTGGCGGGGCTATACTCTCCCAACAAAGTAGCATTAGGCATGGGAATGTGTTTTGGGCAACAAATCATGGAAATAAAAGTAGGGAGATGTATTTCAGCCATGAGAAAAATACCTATGCATGTGAATATTCAAAAACCTGAAACCACATTGTGAGTTTGTACCTGAAGTAGCTCCATATCTGGTTTATGGCACATTTCCTTCAGCTCCTCATACATTCCTCTTAACATCCCCCTCTTGTGAACTATTTTGGCTTTACTTTCAGTAAGTTGACAAAAAATATCTTTGCCCTTCTTTTTCAGCATCTCCAAATTATGTTGTGCTTCTTCATGGAGAAATACAGGCATCTTCTGATATGCAGCTCTGATTGCTTCTAGTCTTAAACTCACATAATCCTGCAGTGACAATAGGTTATTCAAAACAGAAATGTGTTTAACCATCTCTTATTAAATCTCACTGATTCCGTTTGTCTCTCGAACATCCAGTAGTTGAAATCTCAGTCTTGCCAGTTCTCAGAAAGCACAAAATTTTGTTCATTTCCTTTCTTTCTACATAAAGATCAACATAGATATATCTGACAGATTAAATTTATTCAAGATAATGTGTTTCCTAAGACAGTCGGAAATTTTAAAAAACCCAAAATTTGGATTTCTCTATTCCAACCCATATTTATGGAAAAGTAAGAACAGTTCATGCTTAAGAGTTGCAGGCTATGTTTACTAGGAAAGAAATGGAGATTTCTATTTCTGAGATATGCAACAAGTTGTTTAAACTCATTATTTGTGAAATGACCTTAGACTAGCATGCCCAGCTAAATACATTTCATCCATCAAAACCTATCCTAATAAGGCTACATTTATGATCTGGCCCTCTTTGTCTCTCTGAATTTATTTCCTTCCATTCTTTTTCTAACTCATCTCAATCTGAAACATAGACTTCCTTGAGGTCCCTCAGGCCTCCAAATATACACAAATTCAAAATTTGTTCTCTATGCTGTTTTTTATATATGCATATATATAATGCATATATTTATACACTCATGTTTTGCATATATATATATATATTCATAGAAACATTGGTGTTCACCTTCCTCTTCAAAACCTCATTTCAATTTGAATTTTTCAGTGAGGCTTTTTTCTGATCACTCTAAACTCAGACACTCATCTCCAGTTTCTGGCCACTATTGTTCTTTCCTACTTCCCTGCTTGACTATTCTTCAACAAAGAACCTACCACACTCTAACACATCACGTATTGCACATATTTGCGTGTTGACCATTTGCCTTTCTCATTTGGATTGTACGATTTATGAGGACAGAGGTGCTTCATTTCTTCTTTATCAGTAAATTTTCTAATTTAATAATCGATATAGACTAGGTCTCATGAAATACTTTTCAACAAACTAATAGTACCTATCATACCCTCAAATTATACATCCATAAAGAGAAAATCATTTGTATTATTTTGGAAGTCCTCAGAGTTCTCCTTATATTTAGATACTAGTTCCCAATATTCTGGCATGTTTATATGTCTCCCTCAAGACACAAATCCCTATTTCTTACCACTTTTCTCATCATATGTATTATTCAATATGAAATAGTTAAGATTCTTAATTCCATGGTTTTCCTAGATTTGCTCTGTCATTTTTTCTGCATCAAATTTTTCATATATTCCCAAATACTACTTGCATATCAACATTCAGATTAATGCTGGCTGACACTCAGACGGTTCACTTGAGCTTTCCATGGCTGCCAAATAACTACTGTGAGCAGTATTTATCCCACCAGCACATAAAGAATGCTGTGAGATGGCCCAGTTTTCTGTATCTGTTGGTGTATAGCTATAGGTTTGTATGGAAACAAACCAGCATGCTTTGGGTAACATCAGTGGTTTTGTTAGAAATTCTACCAAACAGCCATATTATTCTATATAAGAAATGAGGCCACTTTTTCTTAATGTTGTCTCCTTTTTTAAATTGAATCCCAGAAACATTACTGTTTGATATCAAGTTCCTATTTTAAGAGTCACCCATTTACCCACCGTAAGTTCCTAGAGAAAGTAGAGTTTATATGGTACTAACCTTCCAGCATCTGGCTCTGGTGGTTTCCATGTTCAGGTTTCTGTGATTTTCACAAGCTTTTTCCCATAAAGACTGCATTTTCTTTAAAAGCTTCTCCTGTAAAAGAGCCATGAATTGAAGCATGAGGGAAGCCAATAAAGTAACATGCAGATGGTGACATAGGGAGGGGATCCAGAATAAGAGACAAATAAGCCCCTAGTAAATGGCATTTCCTCTGTTTTCCCCTTTTTTTTGGTCAAATCTCAGAAGTTTCCAGCTAAGAGACCAAAACAGGGATGCTTAAAGAGACTCAGAGTTGGCTTTATCCAATCTCCAAGAAAATAGCCTCACAGGAATTTTATGTGTGCTTTAAAGAAACAGATCTTCAGAGCATCACCTACCCGGGGCTCCTCAGCAGCCCGTTCAATGGAACAGTGTCTGTGATCCCGGTGCTCCTGAGAGTTGGAGCACAGCAAACAGAGCAGGCTCTTGTCCACTTCACAGAACATCTTCTTCATCTGCCTGTGAATCTCACACATTTGCTCCTTAGATCTCAGGCATTGCTGGAGACTGGCTTTTCTGGCAAGGGAAGCTAGATTCTTAGAATTAGTGTTAGTTTTGAGGTTTCTCTGCTGTGTTGTCTTTCTGCACTTAGAGCACTGAGCAAGAACTTGCATGTCTTGCCAGTTGAGGTAGAAACAGGGCCTGCAAAAGGTGTGCCCACAGTCTAGGGTGACTGGGTCTACGAAGTAGTTCATGCAGATGGAGCAGGTGACGATCCTCTGGAAGGCTTGTAAGAATCCAGAATCCATGTTTCTGAAGAAGAAAGAGCAACATGTCATTTTGGGGCTTGTGTTGATGAAAAACTTCTAAACATGTGGAGATATGTGATAGCTTTATTTTCTTGACAGTGTTGATTAAAGTACAACAGACTATTTCTTCTGTAACATAAAATTCCCACACACAGAGTCTATAGGCTTAATAGCAGATGTTACTAACTAGACAAGACACAGTCCCGTCTACTGCTAGTTTCTGTCTGTAACATAATACAAATGTATCGAATTATCCATTTTCGAATGTGAACCTAGAAATTGGGTTTTGGTTCTAAGTGGTCTAGAATAAATAGTAGTTGTTCCTATTCTTCTTTCAAATAATGACTGAATGACTATGAGAGAGTGGGGGCGGGTGAAAAAAAACTACTTTGGCCAAAGAAATACGAGAAGATGGCCAGAGGGTTCTATGACTTATTTTTAGACAGAGATACAAAACCACCATGGCACCTGTTTACATATGTAGCAATCCTGCATATACTACAGATTTACCTCAGGACTTAATATAAAAATAAAAAAACCAAAATGAAAACACAATACGAAACCAACCAATCAACCAAATAAAGAAAAAGACAGCAATTAAACCAATCTAGGTTTAGTAGAAGAGAAAAAAGAATAATTAAAAATATTGGGTCTTTTTATTTTCTTGTGGGTTAAATTAACTTCTCCTAGGGATACTCAAACTCTGGACTAACATACAGGAGTTTTTTGTTAAATTCAAATAGATGTAATCATATTTCTATGGTGTGATGGTGAATTTTAGGTATCAGTATGACTCCATTAAGCAGTATCTAGAGAACTGGTAAATCATTGCTTTGGGTGAGTCTGTGAAGGTGTTTCCAGAGGAGAGAGGTATGTGAGTTGGTGAGCTGAGTGGGACCATCATCCCTCAATGTGGGTGGCACCATTCAATCAGCTCATAGCTCAGATAAAAGGAAAAAGGAAGAGAAAAGGGAATTTCCTCTGTCTTTCTCCTGAAGCTGGTTCTGAGGCTTTCAGCCTTGATTTCAGTCAGGATACAGGTATCCTTAGGACTCCAGTTTAAAGACAGTCTATATTGGAACAACTGAGACTCCATAATCAAGAAAACAAATTTTCCTGATGAATTCCTTCTCCTGTAGAATCATGTGTAACTTGAGAACAGATATATGCTCTGAGAAATGTGTAAGGCGCTTTTATTTATTGAGACAGAGTCTCCTTCTGTAGCCCAGCTGGAATGCAGTGGTACAATCTTGGCTCACTGCAACCTCCACCTCCTGGGTCAAAGAGATTCCCTGCCTTAGCCTCCTTAGTAGCTGGGATTACAGGAACACACCACTATGCCAGGGTAATTTTTGTATATTTTTTTTTAGTAGAGACAGTTTTGCCAAGATGGCCAGGCTAGACTTGACTGCCTGGCCTCAAGTGATCCATCCATACTGGGATTACAGGCATGAGTCACTGAGTGCAACCAGGAGGTTTTATTATTGTTTTAACATGATAGAATATACTTACATATACCTACTACACACCTATGGTATACAGTATAGCTGCTTGTTCCTAGGCTACAAAACTGTACAGCATGTTCTGTACTGTATACTGTAGGCAATTCTAACAGTAACCCAAGGGATAATGATTTTGTATGTGAACATATTTAAATACACAAAAGGTACAGTAAGCATACTAACACTATAACCTTATGTGATTACCACGTGTGGTTTTTGGTTGACTGAAATGGCTCATGAATGTTTCTGTACATATATACATATACACCCTGTAGTTCTGTCTGGAGAGCCCTAACATATAAACTGTAATCTTTGTTTTGGCAATTTTAGATTCTTTACTTTAATTTCCTTTATTTGATAACTGCTGAATTTAAGTGAAAGAAATAAAAATCTAAGAATTCCAAAATTCTTCAGAGGTCATTGTTGCCATTTTAAGGAATTTTTCATAGTTGAATAAGATTAATACCCAAGTGAGATGGCAGCCACCATCACATATCAAATTATGTCTTATATATTTATTTGGTCAAAAAATTGTGTTTTGATTTCTAAACTAGGATATTTTGGGGAGCTTTCTCATTTTTTTCAGTTTCGCTATTTTACATCTCTTATCATTACCTTACTAATTTAAAGTCATGTCTAAAGCTGAATGTTACGAAAGCACATCATTTACATGATTCATTAATGACTTCTCAATTCAACAATATTAATACACTCATTACATATATACACACACCTGTGTACATATATGTATTAATATGAACTCTACATATTCATTATGCATACATATCTGTTGGAGCAAACACTAGGTATTTAATTTTTTTCAAAACTATTGAAGAATCACAGAAAACAGAAAATAATTAGTATCCTCATAATTCATAAAACATAGTAAGAATATGAGTTACAAATGGTATTGTGTAGATTTTAGATAATGAGATATTTTTAACACTCTAATTTATTATTTTGTAAAGGAAATACATAAACCTAATCATCTTGTTCTCAACCTTTCTTAATACTCCACTCACTTAAAGAGGTGGGTGTGGTCTTCACAGATTCCTATAAAAGGACATAGAAGAGACAAGCTTAGTTTTCTCCAAAGGAGAAGAATAGCACTTACAGGGAACTGCATTTTGGTGACCTCTGAAAGTCACTACTGCTGTGAATGAGCTCCTGACCTCAAGGAGTACTTAACAGAATTGTTTTTCAAGAATCATTGTGGGAACGATTAAAGGAATTTAGTAGCTCCTGTTTGGTATTTGTAGAAACTGAAAGAACACCTGCTAAAATCCAGGTACATGCTCACCTGTGTAATGTGTCTCCAAACACCTGAAAAAAAAATGGAAAGGCTTTGTACTTTCTACAAGATTAATCTTCCACTAACTTCAGTGTGAGATCTGGAGGCAGTTTCTGAAAATATTATTTTCCTGCCATTTTCCCCTCAGGAAAGCATTTGTGTTTCTTCTCTAATGAAAAACCTAGTCTATCATATTGCCATGAATTAATGTCCTGGTAAAGTCTGAATCTTGAAGACATTCTTTAGAGAAGTGAAGGGAGAAAAGCCCAGAGAGTCTATTTTCTGCAGTAATCATGAATAATCTACTCAGTCATCTTCCCTAGGCCCTATTACAAAAGCAAGTGGATGAAATATTTAGATTCCCAAAACTCCCAATCTTGCCATGTCTCCAAATAAACCTAGTGTAAATCAATCACTATTTTATAAATGTTCAAAAAAGCAAAATATATTACTGACTTTAGATGGGAAATATTTATTGGGGCTGTTACCTTGACCACTCCACGACATTTTGTTACTGGTGGATAAATTAAGAGGGACCTTTGTTCTGGTAAAATTTCCAGGAGGGACTATACCTACAGAGAACCAGTTCAGTCAGGAGACCTCCAGGTGGGCTGAAGGTATTTGAGAGGCAGACACCCAGATGGTACAACAGCATGGATCTATCCTTGGGACCAACAGCCTGAGAGCCTGAGGGGCTGACAACTCTCCAGGACTGAAGGCCTCTAGCACAGATTCATCCATGCATTTATTTGCAATTACACAGGTGATTCTTATTAATACACATGTGTTCTGTATTTACACATAACTCAAAAATACATCCGGTAGGCAGCTGTTACCCGCCTACCACTAATTACAAACTAAAAGCATCCTCCACAAAGGAGCCATGGGGGCAGGGTAAACTTAATGTTCCTCAACATCTTCCCCCTTCTTTGTTTCACAAAGCTAGCTAAGTAAGGAGAGCTCTAACTTGGTGAACTGTTTCTTGGAGGTTTCTGGATCCATACTTGCAAACTACACAAGGAGAAAAAGAACAGATTAGTAACATAAGCATAACAGTAATCATAGATTCTCCAAGTGTTTTCATCCAAATTTTGAGGCTGTCCATCTATCAGCAGCTACCTCAAGCACCTCAGAACCTGACTAACACCTGCCCTTAACATTTCTTCCTTAAGGGGTTGGGACCCAGAAATCTTTTGGGAATTATGGCCGAGGTCGTTCTTCTGGAAGTACGACCTGCTGAAAAGGGACATCATGGGCCCTCTGAGTCCCTGCAGGGCTTGCAGGGCTGCTTTTTTAGCATCTGCTCGACCTTATCAGCTAATTAGTAAGAAGGATAACATTCCTACACCTTCTCATTTGATAAAAAGTTGAAAGAGTTTGTTGGCAGTAACCAAAATTAATATTGTAATGAGGAAAATAAGTAGATATTTGAAAAATTGATTGATGTTAGACTCTGAACTTATATTGAATCATATCATTACAATGATAGTGTGACACTAATTTAATCAGCGATGATACGGTTCGTGCTAAATATTGCATAAACCTAATCATCTCTGTCTCCACCTTTCTTAATATCCTAAATACCCCTAAAGAGGTAGGTGTGGTCTTCAAAGATTCATATAAAAAGATGTAGAAGATTAATAGTTTAAAAAGCTCTTTGTTCTCTAGAGGAGAAGGGCAGCACTTAGAGTTAACTGCATTCAGGTGACCTCTGAAGTTCAGCACTGCGGCGAACGAGCTCCTGACCTTGCGGAGTGCTTAACAGAATTTTTTTGCAAGAATCACTGTGGGAAACATTCATAGAATCCTGGGATAAGTTCAAGTTATATGGAGAAAAATATTTCTCTCTTCCTTTACAAATAATAAATGACAGTGACAAAAAAAATCTGTCTTAAATCTACTTAATATTATTTGTAACTCATATTACTAGTTATTTTATGACAGGTCATTAATTGTTATTTTGTGTATTCCATAATTGTTCAGTACATTTTTTAAGAATTTAAAATATCTAGTATTTGCTGCAATACATTTGTATGCATCATGAATATATGGAATTCACATTAAAACATATCTATATATATACGGATGTGTATTTGTGTGTGTGTGTGTGTGTAATGCATGTATTCATATTGGTACATTGAATTAAGTAAAAAGGTAATTATTGAATAGTGCAAATGTTGTGCTTTCATAACCTTAAGCTTTTAGACATGATATTAAATTGCTAAGGCAATCATGAGATTAAAAATGGTGATACTAAGGAAATAAGAAGCCTCTCAGAAATACCCTAGCTTAGAAATCAGAACACAGTTGTTGAGCAGATAAATGTATAAGGCATAATTTGATACATGATACTGCTTGTCATTTTAATTGAGGCTTTAGTCAAATTAAACTATGAAAAATTCCTGGAAATGGCTCAGATGACCTCTGAAAAATATTTCCTATTCTTAGATTTTCACTTTCTGCACTTAAATTCAGCAGTATTTTTAAGTAAAAGAAAGTAAGGTAAAGGATTTCAAACTGCCAAAGCAAATATTACAGATTACAGTTGGTATTGGTGAGGATTCTCCACAGAGACAAACCATAGGGTGTATGT